>JAUEJL010137447.1:5000-10952 GCA_032274825.1 Drosophyllum lusitanicum | reverse complement strand
CGAAGACCTCCGGAGTATGAGAGACACGGTGAAAACCACCACCGTTGTTCAAAGACCACCACCGCCTTAAGTAACTCTACCCTCTCTATGAAGACCACCACTGCTGCCCGACGGCAGCGAGTATTGTTGTGGGTTTCATTCAAGTGAGTGTTTCTCTCTCTTAGATGAAAATGGTGGTGCTCTGCATGAAAAACTCAAATCGGATGGTAGTGGTGACACAGTGAAACTATAAACCACCTTGAAGACAATTGTGGCAGTGGTTAAGCTTTGGTCGATGGGGGTTAGGTGAAATGAGAGGTGTGTGTTATGGTGAGAGAGGGATGTGTGTGTTAGTGTGAGAGATGGAGAGGTGTGTGTGTGTGTCATTGTGAGAGATGGATGGATGTGTATGTGTATGTGTGAAAAGGTTTTGTTAAAGTTGAAATTTGAAAACCACGGCTGTTTCACGGTGGGAGGAGAGCCCTTCTCCATGGTGGTGTGGATAATGGTTGGAGGTGGAGTTATTCATGCGGTGGAGCTGCTGTGTGGGGCCGGGTCCCTACTTCTCTCACATTCTTTTCTTTTCTTTTTTTAATTAGTTAGTTGCAGGGTTGGCCCAATACATGTGCAGCCCGTGCGCAGGCCCAAGGCAGCAGTAGGCTAAGGGAGCATCATAATTTCAGTCCATTACATGTATTTCTAGCCTCATTTATATAAAAAAAATTAAATGCGACTTAAGAAAATAGAGAGTCATAACTCTTTATTGAAGATAATGAAGAAGCGGCGGAAACCGAAGACACGACTGGCATGGCTAACTCCCAAGCTCCAATGGCGACTTGCCCCTATTTCGAAATATTGATACTCAACTGTCATGCCCATATTACGAAAGATCGACGACCGATTTTGAGTTTTCAACCTTCCGTCGCCGACTTCCAAGTTCCAGCTATTCAACAATTAACCGCTAGTCGTTGGTCGATTATTCCGCCTCTTCCAAGTTCCGACTTGCCGAGTAGCTATCGCCGTCTCGCCAAGTTGTTTCTAGCCGATTTGTTTGCCGGTGGATGGTGGATGGTGGGTGGTGTCGTGGTGGTTTAATTTTAGAATTCAAAATCCGATTTAGTGATTTGTATACTAGAAGGCCGATGGTAGGCTGCATTTTTCTTGACAAGAATCTCAATGGGCTGTACTAGGAGATTGCTTGTGCAATGGTTAGTTATAGGTTATGTTTTATGAGATGTACTCTAAGCTATTCTGGAAGATTGTAACACTCATGTGCGTGGTTTGTAGCTTTTGTCGTAATCAAAGAAATTTACTCTGTTCAAAAAGAGAAAAGAACACGATTACGATCAGAATACTTGTTACAATCAAGATTCATCATTCGAGAACACCATTATGAATACCGATAACAATCCAACGAGGCAATGAATGAATAATCAAGATTCATCAGTCAAGAACATGTTTTGATTTCTTATCTATCTTTATCATTTATTATTAATTATGTATAATGTATAATATAATATATCTATTTTTGAATTCTGATGATGAATATGAGAATACAGTCAAGTTTCCCCAGACTTAAGTTTGCCTCTTCAATGAATCGAAGTCTCGATTGTTTGATTTAATCAAGAACACCGGTATGCCCAGTAACCAAATAGGTATGGTTTAAATTCTGTTTTGTATTTCAATATCAGAATATGTCACGGTTCATTATACTTCATTCTATTGACTATTAAAGATGATATACAGAATGTCATAATAAGCTACAAACACACGAAAGTTCAATTGTTAACCGATAATTTTGAATAAATGAAGCATTTGGGCTTGTATTAGCATAAAACCAAGGTTTATTAGAACCGATTAATTTGAGCATATTAAACATTTATGCATTTTGCATTAGTATAAAACCCAATAATTTTTTTTGTATTAGTACTTTAGGCTTTTGTGCACTGATATGTTCATATTTATACATAATTTTCTAATTAATGTACTTCTATTTAAGCCAAGTTAATTAGTAAAATTTATTAATTTTAGATACTTAATTGCTTAATTTTGTTAATTAGGTTGTAGACATGAGATGAAAGATATCGGAGAAAAGTTAGAGAAAAATTATAAATTTCTCAAGTTGTATCGAGACCTTGTCGCAGCCTCTATGTAGCATTCTTCCTTTTATTTCCGGTAGCTATGGAATTTCACACCTTCTACTCGTGACCTACTCGCAGGCTCATCGTGGCCTTGAGAGCTGAAGTAAACATCTTTGTTAGCGCCTTGCACCTACACTCTCATTACCTGCCCGCAGCCTGGTCAACACCTCGACACTTGCATGCACACTTTAAATCGTGAAAATTAGGGGAAAAGAGGAAGAAGCAGCAGAAACATGAAGGAGACCTAGGAAATAAGGCATGAGGCGATTTTGGAGAGAAACTCAAGAACACTTGAAGATTATTACACCATTTCATCAATTCATCTTCAATATCATCATCTTCATCTTCATTTTTATCTTGTTATTGGGTTTGGTATCTCTAACTTTTTGTAAAATCTTGAATCATGGGTCTAGACATGAATTTGTTTTGGATTTGTGATTTGTTAGTTATTATGAGCTAAATTTACTTTGTGTTTGCTTAGATTTGAAGAACCCTAACTTGTAGTTTGTTGGATCTAGGGTTTTTGATGAAATGGTAAACTAGAGTTTTTTTTTAAACTTTTCTTAACTTGGTTGAATATTGTAGTGTTGAAATTGATTCTTAGTTTAACTTGATTTGTGAATGATTCTAGCTTGGATTTTGAATCAAAACTTCATGTTTGGGATTGTTTATGCATCAATGTTTCTTAAACACTTATGGCAACCAATATTTGAACTAGATATGGTTGAAGTCAAGTTCTAACTTGCGGTTTTTGATCCAATAACACTTGTTAAAAACAAATCAATGTTGACCGATACTTGTTTTTGTTTGGCATGAATATTTATGGTTATTTGAGGTTATAATTCTGACACATATGTTGACCGATACTATGTGCTAGGTGTTTATAATCACGAGTAATTACTAATAAACATATTTCAATCAATTAAATTAGTTGAATACCTTATGAGCTATTTATATTGTTTAATTTGGGAATACTTATTGTTGTCAACGTTGACCGATACTTGATATTGAAGGTTAGTACCATTGTCATAGTTGTAGCCTTCTTGGCCAAAGAGGCTTTGCATCTTGTGATTCCATTTATTGCTTCATCAAAAACATTACACATCTAGATCTTTGCTACTATAAGTTAGGGAGATTCTTTTTAAGGAGACTCTTTACTCATCGTATCTTTTGTTTCGTCAATTGCTTGTTCTCTTGTTTGGTTATTGCGTAGTTTTTGCTTTTATTTTCAATTTATTATTTTTAGAAACCAAAAATCCTATTTTCGAAAGACTGAGAATTAATTAATATCATTGAAGTTTAACTTCCCTGAGATTGACAACCCGGTCTTATCTTAGCTATACTAACAAACGACTGGTATACTGCCATGTTGTGAGTTAGCCATAACTAGTTTCGAATCGAAACATTTTTCACACTCTTTTTCTGACTCACATCATGCACATAAGCTATATGAACTATAATGTTATACTTCGATATTTTTCTAAACCAAGATAGATTCTGTTTAGTATAACTAATTATTGAACAATGAAACATACGAGATAGAATATGTTTTTGTGTCCATAAGCTAAATTCTTTTTTGTTAACCAAGATAAAATTATGTATTTTCTTTAAAGAATGCACATAGACATCAATTTAGATAGTTTTCAAGTTTTTTATGTAAAAATATTGTTTTACCGTTTTTGTGTCACAAATTTATGTTACATATATCTTTAAAATTTTGTAAAATCACACACGGGATGGGACATTATTAGTCCACTTCGCCCTGGGCATGAAAAACTAATGGACCGGTCCTGATTAGTTGGTATTAGGTGTCTCAAAATTTGGTGTGGTGAGTAGTAATCACTATATAGTGCTGAAAGAACAGACGGAACGATGTTGTAGAGTGTTATTACTCCTTTCATTTGAGGCTATGTGAATCCATCCCACTACTTTTTATTGCCACTTCAGCGCCATATCATTTTTTCCTACCATTAACCATCCCCCTTCATCCCACTAACCCCTACATCCATCCCTCTCAACCATTCTCTATTTTTTAAAAAAAATTAAATGTAAGAGAGATGAGAGAGATAGAGAAAAAAAGAAAGAGAAAAGAAAAAAGTGGCGTGAGTAGCAAGCATTTTAAACCCTCACTTTGAAATTAAGAGGGTGGGGGCGATGGAGTGAACACCGATCACGCTCCATCCCGTGGGATGGATGCACCCGGTTTGACAATAACTGTATCAATTTTCGTTTCGAGTATGACGAGTTACGATGTAAACAATTATACATTTACTCACACATAAAGAGACTACTTTTAGAAAACCAACCGTATTGCCTTTATGATCTAAAAATTTAGATTAAAAAACCCTCGCTAAATTGACTTAATGGTTTGTTCTCGAGTTATTTAAAGGAGGGGAAGTAAAAGATTGCTAAGGAATGAGAGGAGGAGTTGTGTTCTTGAATTTTATTTTAAGAATGAAAGGAAAGGGTTGAGAGGGATTAGAAGGGACAATTTTACTATTTTGTGTATTAAAATATTTAAGTTCTCTCACACTTTTACACTCCGTTCTCGAGTTGGTTTTTGGAAGGAAAGAATCGGGAAGGAAAGGAAACAAGTAAGTTGATATGTTCTTGAGTTTTTTTTTTAATAAGGGAGAGGAAGGAAAATAAGGGGGAATGAGGAGTTATTTGGCTCAAAATATATCATCTTAAAAGTGGGATGATAAGGAAGGGAAGGACTCCCCCTCTGTTTTCTTTCCGGCTTGTTCTCCGGTTATTTTAAGGAGAGAAAGAAAAGGATTGATAAGGAATGAAGGGGGGAAATTGTATTCTTGATATTTTTTAAGAAGGGAAGGAAAAGGTTGTAAGGGATTAGGAGGGCAATGTTACCATTTTTATTTGTTAAATCTTTCCTTCCACTTTTAGGATGATTAGGAGGGAAAGTTTCTCACTCATTCTCTTTCCTTTCCTTCCTTCCCACTCCTTCCATTTCCTTCATTTAAAAACTCGAGAATAAGGTGTTCATTTCTTTTAAACTTAAGAACATAAGTTAATCCTTTCTATTTTTTTTTCATTTCTTTTCCTTCCTTCACTTTCCGTTTTTTAAAACTCGAGAACAGAGTTTTAAAATGATTGGAAGATGAAATCGATACAATCAAATAGAAAGCCCCAAGGGCGCCATATTCTAGGAGCCCAAACTATGTGATTGAATAAATCCTCCTCTATCTGTTGCCGGTCGAGGGCTCCTTCTCCTTCCCCCTCTTCAAACTCCGATTCGTCTTTTTCATAGAGAAATCTCTGATCAAGGATAGAACAAGATCCTTTTTGCATCATATCTAAGGGATTCCTTGGTTCGGGTCGAAGAAGCAATGTCACTCGATCCTTATCAAACTGACTGCATGTCCGTGAGGATCCCACCAGAGCGCCTTCCACTTCTAATAGGCCACGAACTAGACCAGAATCATTCTCAACGAGTCCATAAGGAGTGATCCCATTTTTTTCATCGGGTCCGGGTAGAGACCAAAGATCTTGAGTGACCGATCCGGCAGAACAACTCAAAAGATAAAGAAGTATCGTTAATTTCTTCATGCTCGTTCCAAGTTCGAAGTACCAATTGTACAAATAATAATCCACTTCGTTACATGATTTCTTTTTCATATAGATAGATATAGGATCTATGGGGCAATTACTTAAAAGTACATTTTGTGCTACAGCCCTTCCTATCTGATAGAAAAGGATCCCATGATCCTGGACCGATCTTACCTGGGATCGCAAATCCCAAATTTGTCTATGAAGAGCGGATCTAATTGTATTAGTATCTATAATTGATTTCTTCTGTGTAATACTAATCGAT
>JAUEJL010137436.1:0-10953 GCA_032274825.1 Drosophyllum lusitanicum | reverse complement strand
ACAAGATGTGTAGTATGCACGGATCACAAAAGCTTGCAATATGTCTTTACTCAAAAGGAACTCAACATGAGGCAACGTCGCTGGTTTGAGTTGATTAAAGACTACGATTGTGAAATCCGCTATCACCCAGGCAAAGCTAATGTAGTAGCATGTAACACCGGAAAACCCTAAGCTATTTTTTTTAAAACATGCTGCGGAAGGTTAATTAAACAAACTTTACATAAAGTACAATATTTACAATCTTCATTCAAAAACATATGTTAGCAAACGTTACAACATTTGTCTTGGTGTTACAAAATACACATGGCTAGTTTCCATTTAAAATACATATCATAGCAGGGTCGAGCTTTCCTTCCACAAAACCCAACAACTCACAAACCTTCAAAACCAATCAACTGAGGGGAATTAGCACAAAGCTAAGTGAGAGGAAGCTAATCACAAAAGCAAACTTCAACAATCGATATAAAAGCATGTAACCACACAATCAAGAAGACCGGCGGTTCAGCACAGAACCTACAACTAATGCCGGCGAAAGCAAAGGTTTACCCATAGCCCTCTACTAAATTGGCACAGTGAAATTCTCCGCTGACACAACGCATGCATTAGTAGGACTACCACTGTTCAACCAACCAGCAGACGAGCCCAACCCAATTCCGCGTATAGCTGGCTTCTCAAACGTAACTCAATATCATTCAAAGAGTGCGTATCGGCCAAATAATCATGCAACAGATATAATCAATCAACAATCACAATTAATAACATCAGACTCAACAGTCTATCAATCACATACGCATGCATCACATCAATCATATCAATCATAATCTTTACCATCCGTGAGTCAACATCCACTCACCTCGTGATCTCAGACTGAGTCTTTGTGTTTCCTGAAAACACAATAACAATGAAATCAGTCTCGGATTCATAAATACATTTGTCCAAATATATTCATATCTCTTTTGCTCATATATACTAAACAGGATTCATATATGAATACATATATAACATACAATTCCAAAGAATTAACAAACAAAAACATATTCTGAAAATCCTCGGATGCGTCGCGTCCAACAATCCGATGTGTCACGTCGCATGAATGTCGGATTTGGGATCATCGGATTTAGGGAATCGGATTTCAAGGTCGGATCTTGGTATCCGGATTAATAGTGTCGGATTTCAGCTTCGTCGGATTCATCAAGGTCGGATTTTAGAATCTGATTAAAGAACTTCGGATTACACAAAATTTCGGATTTACTGGAACACGTCGCGTCCTTCTATTGGAAGCGTCGCATTGCGAACTCACCTGCATCATCTTCTTCAATATCCAGCCGAGTTATCATATATTTTATACCATATCCAGGGCCGAAATCAATCCAAAATACTTCTAAAACATATACAAACTTAATAAAACATGTATACAAACATCATGGGCACCTTAACTTCAATTAAAACTTCAAAACTAAGAAAACCCATCAATCAAGTTTTGAGCTTCAAGCTCCATTAATGGTGTTTCACCACATATACATAGAACTCAACAAAAAAACATACCAAGATGATCCTAAACATGTTATAATCCTAAACTAACCTTCTTCTTGAATTTTCAACAACAAATCCTTCACTTTGAAACTTCAAGTTTGTAACTTCAGGAGGTTTCTTCAACAAGAGGATATAAACACACACTTACACCTTTTTCACTTTGAAAACAATGAGCAGGTGACTCCATATTTGCCATATATACACGTACACATATATTTTCAATTTCAAAGCAGGAGGTGGAATGTCCATCTAAATCCATTTACATACATACATACATAACACACTACACATATTTACATACATGACTCCATGGATACTCATTAATTTCTTCCAGCAATTAGTCAATTTCCATATATATTTCCAATTAGTTAATTAATTTGAAATTTTATAATTAAACACATAATTAAACAACACAAGCACGTACCGCTAACTACTAGCCCAGGTTTGCGGGTGTTATAAATCTCCCCTCCTTAAGAGGATTCCATCCTCGAAATCCCTTCTCATTCAAACAACCGAGGGTATCGATCTCTCATATCAGCCTCAGTCTCCCAGTTTAAATTAGAATCTAAACTGTGCTTCCACTTGACCAATACTATCGGAATCTGATTCTTGTGGAGCTTGGTCACTTTTCGATCTAACAGTTCAACAGGTTCCTCTACTAGTCTCTTCTTTGAATCCACTTTCAGATCATGTACCGGGAGAATCTGGCTTTCATTTTCAACCTTACATTTCCGCAGATAACAAACATTAAATGTGTCATGGATACCTGCCAACTCTGCTAGAAGATCCAATGTAACCATCTGATCATTTACTACTTGTCGAATGCGGAAAGGACCAATGAAACGGGGAGCTAGCTTTCCCCGCTTACTGAAAAGAATCACACCTTTCTATGGCGAAACCTTTAAGTACACAAGCTCACCCACATCAAATGATACTTGACGACGACGCGGATCTGCATACATCTTCTGCCTATCTATGGCAGCTTTCAACTTCTCTTTGGCAACAGTAACCTTATCTGCAGTTAACTGAACAATCTCTGGACCTGCAAACTATTTCTCACCAGCCTCTAACCAACAAGTCGGGGTACGGCAGCGACGACCGTACAATATTTCATATGGAGGCATCCTAATACTTGAGTGGTAAGAATTATTATACCCAAATTCAATCAACGGCAGGTGCGAATCCCAAGAGCCACCATACTCAATTACACAGGCACGTAACATATCTTAAAGTGTCTGTATGGCTCGTTCAGCCTGACCATCGGTCTGAGGATGATAAACAGTACTCAAGTTAATTCTCGTCCGCAATTCTCTCTGTAAACTTCTCCTGAACTTAGAAACGAATCTGGAGTCTCCGTCAGATACAATAGATAATGGTATGCCATGTCTTGAAACAATCTCATCAATGTATAGTTGTGCAAGTTTGCTCAAAGATGCTGTCTCGCATGTGGCTAGAAAGTGAGCACTATTCGTTAGACGATCCACAATTGCCCATATCATATCATGATTCTTCTGAGTAAGCGGGAGTTTTGTTACAAAATCCATCGTTAGGTGTGTTCCCATTTCCACTCGGGGATCTCGAGCTGTTTTAATGATCCATATGGCTTCTGATGTTCTGCTTTCACTTATGCACACACATGACAAGATTCCAGAAAATGTGCTACATCCGCTTTCAATGTGGCCACCAGTATAACACCTTCAAGTCGTTATACATTTTGGTGCTTCTTGGGTGTACTGACAGTCTTTACTTGTGTGCTTCCGTTAAGATTAATTTCCTCAATTCTCCAAGCATAAGCACCAAAACACGAGTCTTGTACATTTTTAATCCACAAGAATCCTCAGTCAGCTCCTCTTTTCTTTTCTTCATCAATTCAGCTTTCAGATTCTCATCCTTCAGAGCTTTCAATTAGGCAGATTTTAGTCTATCCACTAAATCTGGTATTATCTCCATTCGCATGAATTGGATATGATATCCAGCACCCTTACGACTTAAAGCATCTGCCATTACATTTGCCTTTCCAGGATGGTACCTTATCTCACAATCATAATCTTTAATTAGCTCCAACCATCGCCATTGTCTCATATTCAATTCCTTCTGAATAAATACATATTGTATACTTTTGTGATCGGTACAAATCACGCATTTGGTACCGTATAAATAATGTCTCCATAGTTTGAGCGCAAAAACAATAGTTGCTAATTCCAAATCATGAGTCGGTAATTCTTTTCATGCGGTTTTAATAGACATGAAGCATACGCAATCACCCGATTTCTTTACATTAATACGCATCCCAAACCAGCAAACGATGCATCGCAATGCATAATAAAATCATCAGACCAACATGGCAAAGCAAGAATAGGAGCTTGACATAATAACGGCTTCAAAGTCTGAAAAGCACTATTCTGATCATCACCCCATACAAACTGCACATCTTTACGAGTCAACTGGGTCATCGGACTAGCAATCTTGGAGAAATCCTTTATAAATCTGCGGTAATACCCAGCCAAACAAAGAAAACTCTTTATTTCTGAGGGTGTCTTCGGAGCATTCCAATTCATAACTGCGTCAACCTTTGAAGGATCAACTTTCACTCCTTCATTACAAATCACGTGCCCCAAGAACTGAACATCTCTTAACCAGAATTCACACTTTGAAAACTTTGCATACAATTGTTCTTTCCTTAAGGTTTCCAAAACCTGTCTCAAATGCATTTCATGTTATGACTCAGTCTTTGAATAGATAAGAATATCATCGATGAAGACAATCACAAAGTCATCCAGGAATGGTCGAAAGACTCTGTTCATTAGATCCATGAATACCGCAGGTGCATTAGTTAAGCCAAATGGCATAACTAAGAATTCGTGATGGCCATAACGCGTGCGAAAATCCGTGTTGGGCACATCTTCATCAGACACGCACCTGATGATAGCCAAATCTCAAATCTATTTTAGAAAAGAACAAAGGACCCTATAACTGATCTAACAAATCATTAATTCTGGGCAACTCACGGTAGTCGATACACATACACAACGAACCGTCTTTCTTCTTTACTAATAAGACCGGCGCATCCCACGGAGATGAACTCGGACGGATAAAACCATTATCTAACAAATCTTGGATCTATGTCATCATCTCTCGACTCTCAGAAGGTGCCAATCTATACGGAGATTTCGCCACCAGTCTAGACCCAGGGATTAAATCAATCTTGAACTCTACCTCACCAACAGGAGGCAACCCTGGCAATTCATCTGGAAACACATCCGGGTATTCCGCTACATGTCATTCACGGTCTGCTTTTCTTTCTTTCCATCGATAACATAAGCCATGTTAGATTCACATCCCTTATCTAACGCCTTCTTAGCTTTTAAACAAGAAATAATCGGCATAACAGACCCAACATTCTCACCCCTTGCCACAACACGTGAGCCATCCACCAAAGGAAATGAGATTAACTTCTCATGACATTTAATATTGGCCTGATTCAGGCTCAACCAATCCATACCAAGAACTACATCGAACCCAGATAGTTGCATAACAAGAAAGTAAATAGGAAAGCATACAACATGTATATCAATTTTAGTTCCAGCCACAACAGTCGTGACCGGAACCATCATACCATCTGCTACTTCTATTTCTAAGAAATCAGTAAGTTTAGAAACAGGCATGTTTAGTTTAGCACAAAATTCCACATAGATAAATGAGCGATTAGCTCCAGAATTAAACAATACTCTTGCAGGAGTAGAATTTATCAAAAACATACCTGTGATAACATTGTCTGTGGTGGTGGCATTATCCACCGTCATTCTTAAAGCCCTACCCTCTGGCGTGGGTGGGTTCTTTCTCTTTTGACCTGCAGCTGAAGACGACCCCCCAGCCGTTCCTGCTCCTGACCCTGCCCCTACTTTCTTCCCAACCTGACACTCACCACTCTGTGCCCCTCTTTCGGGCAGTTCCAACAAACACTCCTCGAAAATCGACAATTCTTAAAATTGTGGCCAAACTGACCACATTTCACGCATCTCAGAGTCTGAGGTGTACACTGACCAGTGTGGTAGGACTTACATCTACCACACCAAGATTCCCGTTGATTTGACCTACCTGGAGTAGGTTTCCGGCTCTGGTCTCCCTGCCTCGAACCACTCTACCCTCCTTGTCTCTGCTGAGTTTTATACTGTTCAAACCTGGATTTCTGTTGAGAAATGCTATCCCTACTCAGCTTGTCTCTAGCTTTGATATCCTCTTCAGCCGATTTGGCTAAAGTGAAAGCCTGGGATAAAGTACTGAACCATCTGGTGGCACTACGATAATCAGTGAGCAAAGCTCCCACAAAGTGTTGGATTTGGGATACCTCATCAGGCACCCATTCTTTCACAAATCTCAATCTCTCGTTGAACTGCCTGATCAAATCATTGACTGACACATTCCCAGTCATTCGTAGATCCATAAATTCTTTCTTGATCCGCGCAATCTCAAAAGAGCTACAGTATTGATCGCAGAGCTTCTCTTGGAATTTATCCCAAGTGATACTTTCTTGTTGTTGCTTGGTGAAATGCCCTGTAAGAGAATCCCACCAAACCATAGCATCCCCCTTCAGCATCCTCCTTGCATATTTCACTTTCAATTCCTCCTCGCAATTACAGGCATCCAATGCCTTAACCATCTCTCGCAACCAATTATGAGTAATCTTAGGGTCAGAGCTTCCTCGATACTCTGCTGGCTTGCAATCCAGAAACTATTTATACGTGCATGGTTGTCTAAATCCAGGATACGCAAAAGGAAAAGCTCCTTGTGATGTAATCGGGTAGAAGAATGGTTGTGGCATAACTTGTGATACAGGAGGAAGAGGTATCGTCATTGGTGTAGTTGGTGATTGTATTGTAATCACAGTGGGAATTGGAATTGGTTCGGTTGGTATCGGCCTCTGTTGCTCCAGATTATGAACCTTATTTCGAAGTTCCAACAGCTCATTCTCAAGTTTGTAAATATATTCACTTTGATCCTCTTCATACTCAGGACCCGAAGTACCTGCCTGATCGGTGGTGTTCACATTCTCAATCGTTGGTGCTTCTGTTGTTGCTTGGGTCACAGGAGGAAGGACGGGGATCTCTCTATCAGCCATATCTGTAACAATAACATCATCTCACAATTCATTAGAATAACACGTTAGTACACAAAATACTAACTACTACAAAGCATCTCCAATCGCTCTATTTCCCTCAAAGGAAAGTTTGACCCAACACGAGCCAAGATTTGGGAATCCAACACTCTAGCCGTGCTTGCATCGTCAAACCAAGTCTCTGATACCAAGCTGTAACACCGTAAAATCCTAAGCTTTTTTTTAAACCACGCTGCAGAAGCATCAAACAAGAGTTTACATAAAACACGAATATTTAGAACTGTTTACAAATACAATCATTCAAACATCCGCTGTGTTACAAAAAATATTATGGCTCGTTTCAAAATAAAACTAATATCAGAGCGGAAGGTCAACTTTTCCTTTACAAACATCTTAAACAAGCAAACCTGCAAAAATAATCAAGAGTTGGGAATTAGCACAAAGCTAAGTGAGAGGAAGCTAAAGCACAACAGCCAATGATTACATTCAACACAAGAGCATGTAACCACACAATCAAGAAGACTGGCAGTTCGGCGCAAAACCTACAACCAATGCCGGTCAAAGCAAACGTTTTCCGAGAGCCCACCGCTCATTGGTACAGTTGGATCCCCTCCGATACAACGCATGCACGAGAGGGTCTACAACTGCTCAGCCAATAGCGATCAAGCCTGGCCAGCCCAATTCCACGTATAGCTGACTTCTCAAACGCAACTCAATATCATCCAAAGAGTGCGTATCGATCAAACAATCACACAGTAGATAAACAATCAATATATCAACAATCATCAGACTCAGCAGTCTATCAATCACAAACGCATGCATCACATCTATCATATATATCATAACCTTTACCATCCGTGACTTAACATCCACTCACCTCTTGTTCTCTAACGCTGCACTCAGATGTCTAATATCACCGAGCCTTGGTATTGCCTGAAAACACAGCAACACCGAAATTACTTTCTGATTCATAAATATATATAACCACATATATTTATATCAAAATACTCATAATAAATCCATATAACATAAGCACATAAATTGCAATCCAAAAAATCCGACAAATAAAACTCCAATTTCTGAAGACTTCGAGCGGCCCCTTCGCATGGACGCTTCGAGCCCCTCATCACAAACCGACCTAGACTTTGAATTCGAAGTCAACGCGGAGCGTTTCTTTCTTGGACGCGTGGTGTGGTTTTAAACCCAGACATGCAACTTTTCATCATCTTCCAGCTCCAACCAGTTTGAAACCAACAAATATTTAAAGCACAAAATTGATTTCTAACACATCTAAACCCATAATAACTTCAACTAACATGTATACATGCATCAAGAACACATCAAATGCATGTTTAACATCAAAACAATCAAAACCCATTTGGTAAGTTTGAGCTTCAGGCTTAACAATTGTGGTTCTTCATGTACAATCATATAATCTAATAAAAACTTCATCAATCTAATCATAATCATGCTGGAATCAAAAGCTAACATTTAGTTGGAATTTATCAACACAAAATCTTCAAATCTCACTTTCAAGTTAGCAAGTTCTTGATTTCTTCACAAAGAAGCAAGTTTACACACCCATACACTTTCAAGTTTAATGTCAAATGAGCAGGTGACTTTCCATCCTAACCATATACACGTACACATTAACTCACATTTCCAAGCATGAGGTGTTATATATATACTTATCCATTTAAAACATATTATCATACATACGTACAAACCTTCATGCATACATACACATACTTAATTAATTAACTACTTTAATAGATTAACTTAATTATCATGAATATTAACTAATCAATATAATCACATATTTATATTATTAAAATAAACACATAAACACATACCGCCAAACCGCTAACGACTAGCCCGGGTTTGCAGGTGTTATACTTTCGGTATTGATACCAAATCCCAAGTACTCTACAAAGGAGAGTACAATGTTTGGAAAGGTAGATTTATGAATTTCATTGAGACTAAGTATTCTCGAAGGGGATGGAAAGTACTACCGAATCATCGAAGCTGATCCTCACAACAACCCACCCATTCTTGTTGAAAGAAGATTAAAAACTCCAGATGAGTACACTGCTGCAGAAAAGGAAAAAGCAAAACCTGACAAGTTGGCTAAGTATTATCTACGTCAAGGAGTGTCTGTAGAAATCTATGTTCAAGTGGACAATTTTACAACTGCAAAGGAAATACGGGACGGGGTTAAGAAGAAAATGCAAGGAACTGATCAGGATACCTTGAATATAGAGACCATGCTCATTAATACTTTTGATGACTTCAAAGCAAAAGTGGGTGATGTAACGCCCCAAATTTCAAAATACGAATGAAACTCTAAATAAAAGTCTTTAAAAGTAAAACCGTTACTAAATAAACGAGAGGAAGCAACAAAAGTAGTTTTGAACCCTCAGGATCATACAAAAGACTTATATTTACATATTTACATTAGAAGACATTTTCTCAAAATACAACCGGGCGTTAGGTTTGAAAATACAGTTTTCCAACAGCAAAATAACAACCATCAAACTCGGGCCTTGCCTTTGGAGTTATCACGCCCTACAAAACAACAGTAAGCAGTATCTGATAAGCTACAAGCGCTTAGTGAGAAATCTAAATTGTAAATCATATAAGCATGCGCATACACATATACGAATGCTGTCACAGTTCTTATGGATACAGTACTGCACCATCTTAGCATCCGCCAAAAAGGCTAAAATGATGCCCGTAGCCCCTACTGCACAAAGCAGCATGCTACCCCAACGGTGATCCGAAGATCGATAATACACATTGCAATGCATCACACATATCAGAAATATGAATCAGAGTTTAGGAAACTCACCTCAGCAATTTATACCACACACAGATATGCCAGATAAATTCAAAACACGTCAAACAGTAATTTCTACAGATATATAATCATGATATCAATCACATAATCAAACTCAACACTTAACAAACTGAACAGGGGCGAAGCACGCCCGTGCCTCACAGTCCAGGCCTAGAAACAGAGCCCAACAAGCATGGGCTTACTCGGCTAAAAACACGCCTGTACCCTACATAGGTACGCCCGTGTCCCGGTACACCCGAACATCAAGAACAGAGGCGGTCACGGTCACTAGGCACGACTGTACCCCTCAAAGGTGCGCGTGTGCCTTTCTACTTACAGCTCCAGTTCGCCGACTGTCTGATGTTTACTTCGACCAAAACCACAAAACTCTCAATCTTAATTCATAAAAACGCTACTTGGTGTTTTCTTACACCCCAAACAACATCTAGACTATAAATAACAATCATAACATCACTAAATCTTTGATTCACCATGAATCACCTCAAAAACCCACTAAAACTTCAATACAATGGTTAACAAATCTTACCTCAAGCTTGTATGAATGCTATGATCAGATGTAACCACTTGTTCTTACTGTTCTTGATCCAAAACTTTAGAGAAAACTTGGCTAGAAACAACTTACGTGAGTTTGTATGTAACAAATGAGAAGTTTGACTCTCAATGGTCAAAATTAGATATATATATATATATATATATATATATATACAAGTTTGAGAATTGGCACAAATAGTCCCTCAACTTTTCTAGTTCCAAAATGACAACTTTATCCCCTCAAGTTTCTAAAAACCTCCTAATCTTAATTAGGCAATACCAAAACACATCACCTGGTAAAGTTACCAATTTAGGAAATTTCCGAACCTTGGGTGTTACAACTCTTCCCCACTTGAAAAGGATTTCTTCCCCGAAATCAACCGCTGAGGAGTTCCGGATAGTTGCGTATCATCTCATCCTCTGATTCCCAAGTATAATCTGACCCCTTACGGTGTTTCCACTGCACTTTAACTAATCCAATTTGTTTATTGCGTAGGGCTTTAACTTTTCTTTCTAATATAGCAACAGGCTCCTCAACATAATTCAATTTATCATCAACACACACATCTTCCAGGGGCACAAATGCAGATTTGTCTACTAAACATTTTCTGAGATGACACACGTGAAATGTATTATGTATCTGGGACAACTCCTCTCGTAGTTCCAGTCTGTATGCAACTTTCCCCACACGAGCAATAACTCTGAATGGCCTAATGAATCTCGGACCTAGCTTTCCTCTCTTTCTAAATCTGATCACCCCTTTCCACGGCGACACTTTCAATAACACATAATCACCCACCTGAAACTCTAGTGGTGATCTTCGTTTATGTGCATAACTCTTTTGTCTACTCTGAGCTGCTAGTTATCTATCTCTTATCTGCTGAATTTGTTCTGCCGTGCGCTGCACCACCTCAGT
>JAUEJL010137425.1:0-10954 GCA_032274825.1 Drosophyllum lusitanicum | reverse complement strand
CGATATAATAGATATAATAGTGTGCGGAAATCTCTATCATTTGAAACATAAAATGACCACCAAATAAAAAAAACTACAAGCTTGCATTACACACACACACACACACACACATAGATATATATATATACATAAATAATTTATAATTATATACCTCATGTTCAGATGGAAAATCTTCATCTCTGAAATCATTTATGATTGACAAAATGGCTAGAATATAAGCAAAGGATGGTCCCATGACTGTAGGAAGTCGGGTACCAAATAATGCTTGCAAAAGTGTATTTAATCCCGACATGAACAACACCGCCTGGATTACACGGGCTTTATCGCCCTGTACACCACAATAAGAACAAACTTTAGTTGATAATACGAAAAAGTTTCAACCTTTTTTTTATGATATTTCACCTTTTTGCTAGTATTTCAAAGTATACAAGAAAAGATATTATGAAAGACTCACAGGGCCACCACCCATTCGAGGAACAAGAATGGACGCAATCATTACGATGCTGCCGAGCATTACGATGTAGTGTTGGAATCCCAGTATAGCAGTTTGGGCTGCATAATTTTAATTAATCATATTATAATCAATTACTTGCAGGAAAGAAGAAAAAAACCCTGAACGTATGTAGTACAACAATTTGCCTATATCATCTATCATTGCTATATATTGTATCTAATTTCATGAATATTGGAATATATAACTCCATGCATTCTGAGTTTTTTGAATCTACAAATGGGAAAGGATTTGTATTATGAGCTGGGGCAGGTCATGTATCATGAAGCTAAGCACTTGATGGTCTCCAGTCATGAAAATTGAACTATTATTCTTGATATATGGATCTTATAACAAATTTATCACCAATATCCTCATATATAGAATAAATTGGAATTTTAAACAAATTTAATATAAATTATAAAAAGATACAAAGAAATTCATGTCAATCTGAGGTTGAAAAAAAGGTCAAATAGGTCAGCATCAAACTGTATCTTTCCGTTTTATTCTTTAAAACAGGAATAAGCGGAATCTCTGGATAAAGTTTCTGCAATCGCTAGCCCTGGCTGATTAAAGTTGCAAATTCTAAAATCTCACGTAAGACTCGCTAAAATTACTAAAATAAAGTTGAAGAAAAAAGGAGAGGGTTTCTTAAAAGATCCAAAAGGGGAAAAGAACATTAGCTCTCAAATAAATAAATAAAAAATCAAAACTTTAATGAACTTTTGCAGGGATATGTAACTTTCCACTCATCTCCTAAGGAGTTCCGATAATTTATTTATTATTTTGCGAAAAAATAAATGGTAAAGATTCAAGAATCAGACAGAGATAGAGAAAGCTAATTATATGTTGCAGAGGAATTGAAGTGACGAACCCCATGAAGGATTGGAATGGATGCAGTAGTTAAGCTGTAGAAGTTGTTCGGCGGGTGGATAAGCAGGGCCTCTAGCGGCACCAAGCGGTTGCTGGACGGTGGGTGGCGGAGGCGCCGGAGCTGGTGGCTGTTGGTGCCCGTTCTCCACCATACTAATCAATCTACTTCCCGATTGGAGTCTGAAACAGCAAATAAAATGAATCTTGAAATGGGAGAGTGATTGGAATGGAAGGGAAGAGTATTTGTGTATCTTAGAGATAGGTTGAAAGAGTGTTTGGAGTTTTCTTGGAAAGAAGAAAGGAGTAAATTTCAAGTGAATAAAATAAAAGGGAAATTGCAGTGAGAAAAGGGCGGAGAGAAAAACCAGATCCTGAGCATGTTCAAACTATTAAAAAAATGTGTACTTGTTAAGAAAAGGTGCAGAAGTGTTGAATGTATGAGTCACATTGAGTATCTCTAGACGTAAACGCATGGCCATACTCATACTAATATCGCAGAGGTTTCGATATGTCAATAACTCATGGGATGGTCGACCATGGATCCTCTTAAATGATTGATATTTGCTTCTCGTATTAATTAATTAATTATTATATGAATTTATACGTGTTATCATTATAATAAAGTGATTCATATGTTATGATTTTAATTACCATTGATATGTTATAAATTTTTAGACTATGAGTATCTATTTCACATAACTCGTGTCATCAAATTTGTTAAATTAGTGTTATATTACTTTCTTCTTTCATCCTTCTTTTAACCCTCAAACCACTACACATTCATCTCATACAACTCTTCTCTATTTTTAAATTAAAAAAAGATATAGAGAAGTAGAGAAAAAGAAGAAAGAGAGAGAGGAGAAACTTACCGGTTGGATAACCCATTATGGGTTGAACCCGTAGGATGGGTATGAGCGATGGAGTTCTCATGCCTACCCACTGGATGGATGCGGACATGCGGTAATCTTAGAGTATGAGGAGGGGGTACAAAATTGTGCGTTGTGGTCCTATGGAGATGCCTCGCCTCTTTTGTTGAGGGGAGGTAGAGCGATAATACCACTCTATCTTGGGTTTCGGTGTTGATATTGTCACTTAAGCACTATCGGCGTGGTGGGTTCATGATAGGTCTCGATTGCTTCTTTTCACTTTATTAAATTGATCTTTGATCGGTTACAAGCTCTAGAATTTGGTGTTACATGTAGAGTTGTGGAGAATAATCTGCCATATTGATCTTTTTACCGTTGAAGATATCTGTTGTGTTATAGTCACTCTGCTGCTGATGCAACGTTGAACCACTGCCGAAGGAATCAACATCGCTAAAGATACTTGATGTTGACAATGTAAAGAAAGTGTGACGACTTAGGCTAGAGTGATGATGTCATGGGCTCGTGGGTCCTACCATACAAGCAAGATTAGGCTAATGATTATCTATAAATATATCTCGTATTTAATTCAACAGCAGAAAGTTTATGCATCATACAATATGTGATAAAGATATCTCTAGTTCGATGTTAACATAACATGATTATTTTGATCGTGTGAATCAACTTAAATCCTTGTGTTCTTATTATTTTAGTGTATTTTTCATTAGTTGTTTATCATACTTATATCTAACATGACAGGGAATAGTAAAAAGTAACAACGTCTTGCTTGAGTGATGAGTAAAAATCTAAACTGGTAATATAGTAACGGTAAGAAGTGACCACTATACGCACTCTTATATTATAACTATTTAGTTTAGTTATGATTCGATTTAAATTAAGCTAATGTTGTATTCATGATTTATTTTATTCTAAAATTTGTATGTTAGACATAATAACTTACAAAATGTAATATAAATATTAAATCATATTGTAATAAAATAACATTAACTTTAGTTTATATAAAAAACTTATTGAAATCCTTCTCAATTTAATAATATTTTCTATCATTTTTCATGACATTGATTTCTGACAGAAAGGCAAAATGATTATTATTATCCTTCATTGTTTATTGACTTTATTCAACACAGAAAGCTCAAGATATATAACTTAATTTAGAGTTTAATACATAAATGATACATCTCGTTGTTACCTAATTATAATTATAATTATAATTTTTAACTTTAATCATTATGAAATAATTACTATGATTATTAATTTGTTTCACTTTTATTCGTTTACATTAACTTCAGTTAAGTTTGATCATTCGTGAAAAAGCATTTTAGTTCATTTCCTAGTACCCTTGTTACCAAACAACCTCTAACATCTTTCTACCCTTTTGATAAATTAATAATTAATTAACTTGTCAAAATTAACTAACAGATCACTATTAATTAATAATGTTAAGAAACACTTGTATACATATTAATTACTGATTATCTTTTTAAAAGAGTGCTACTATTTGACCCTCCTCCTCTCACATACACATATGTCTAATAATTGAAGTACAATTTTCAGTGCAACTTTTTCCCTCACAAATCTTGCCATTAATCGTTGACTAAACCAATATCGTCATTGTCGCCACCGATCATCACATCTAATGGTTGATGCCACCGTCATCAGACACCACCACAACTTACTATTGCCACCAAAAACTACCATCAAAATCGTTGCCACCATTGACCACCACCAGCATCACCGACCTACTCTATATATATGTGTGTGTATGTGTGTGTGTAATGATTATCTAGATTAACCAAGCAATATTAATGGTAATAATAATACTAGGGAATGCTCATTGCATTCCTTTTTATTTCCTTACCCTTGGTCATTATCATTACCCTCTATTTAACCAAGCGCCCCTAGTATTATTCTTCAGTGTTCTTGGTGTTCTCTTAGGGTTCATGTTCTTAGTGTTCACCAAGAACACAACTTGAATATGGACACATGATGAACAAGAACTCGATTCAACATTCCCATTCAAGTGTTCATCATTGTTCAACACCCAAATCTTGTAAAAACACTAAATCAAAAATAAGAACTGGATTTAACACCCTGGTGAAAACCCTAAATCGGAAACAAACACAACCATTCGAACAAGATTTGAAACCCTTAAAAATCATAAATCGGTAAATGAAAAACCGTAAATGTAACTCGGTTACAAATATGTCACTAAGAAGAAAAAGAACAGGAGGAGAGAGAAATGGATGATGACACCAACGGTGGTGGCGGTTGTTAAACAAGTGTGCCGGCAACAACAAAGTCACAGATAGCCGGCGACTACAATATATACCCACCTTGCAAAAAATGTTACCAAATCTGGGAATTGATTAAGTCGGCATATGTAGATGTGAGCCAAGATCGATGAAGATACCGGATTTTGATACATAATCCAAAATCGATGATGACGGTGGTGCTTAAATCGGAAACCGATGATGGCTTTGAAACCTCCACACATACAAATCAATGGCGGTGATGGTTATCATGGTGCTTAGATCTGAAAAAAAAATGGTGGTTTTAAAATTAAATGGTTAAAAGTGAAATTATATGATAACCACATAAACCATTTATATAATTAACTTTTTTATTTATATAGGCATGTAATTATGAAATTATTAACAAGTAATAATTAAATAAAGAACAAATAAGCTTTGAACTTTTCCTACATATTCAGTTCGAATTGATTAAAAAGAAAAGACGTAATAGCTGACACATAGTTAATGTATAATCTAAACTAGTCTTAATTATCATCATGTTCAAGGTCTATATGTTACACGCTTTCTAGTCAAATAGTTATGAGTTTTATACTTCTATTCTTATCATGAACATAGGTAAAATGAATATGAGGTTAAATGAATATGAGGTTGTTACACATATAAGTTTGCATACGAAACCTCTCAAAACTACGTAGTTTTGATTAAATCATTAAAAATAAAACTAAAAATCCATTTACATTTCCTATTTTATCTCCGAACTCACATCATCTTCGTAATCACCTCTCTCCTAATCATTTTGATACAAACAAATATTATGTTCTTTGGTAGCTTTACTTTTTAATATTTGTGAACATAAAAGAGATGAAATCACTTGCTTTATTATTCATATTAGTTTGATTTAATTAAAATTTTACCATCTATTTTATGCACTAACAACACATTGTATCACATAATCATTATGACATAATTAGAAAACCATTTGACAACAATGGAATCAAAACAAAATAATTCCACAGAACGATGAACAAAAAGAAGTTTAATGTTTAATGGAATGAGCAAGAGAGAGGGAAAGTCAATTTAAAGATAAAATAGGAACAAGAGAGAAGAATACGGAGATAAATTAGAAAATACAAATTAATTTTTACTTTTATTTTTAATGTTTTAAATAAAACTATATAGTTTTGAGGGTTTCGGGTGTAAGCTTGTATGTGTGACAACCCATATATATATATATATATATGGAGCGGTTTAAATGAAAACTGTTTTTCGTATGAGAACTGCGAGAACTATTTCTGGCCAATCATTTAATTTTCTGTCTTTTTTATTTATTTTAAATGAAAATGGTAGTATGGACATTTTTACATTACCCCCCATTTTTTAAAACTAATATATACATCAAACGAAAAAATGTTAAATTACGAAAATTATACCAAATTAATGAGAAAATTATGCTCTTTAATTTGTAACCGATCTTGCTATACTTTTTCGGAAAAAAATTCGCGTTTGCTGTTTTTTTTACACAGCTCTCTACATATGCACATGTGTATATCTACATCTGTGCTGAAAAAACCAAGTGAATATGTGCATTTGCACATGTGCAAAAGGTCAACTGTACTAAAAAAACACCCAGAAAATACAAAAAAAATTCAAAAAATATAGCTAGATCGGTCTCAAATTAAAGAGCATAATTTTCTCGTTAATTTGGTATAACTTTTGTAATTCAATACCTTTCCACTTGATGTATATATTAGTTTAAAAAAAGTAGGGGTAATGTGAAAATGGCCAAATTACCCTTAATTAATTAAGGATAGTTTTGATTAGTTTAAGGTTATCCATTAACAACTCTTTAATCTGAACCCTCCATCTTTTTGATCAACGGCTATAATTGGTTCTCGCAGTTCTCGTACGAAAAACAGTTCTCGTTTGAACCGTCCCCTATATACGTATATATTGCTTGAAAACGACACTTAACGTCTCATCAGTTAATCGGTACATATATACATATATTCTACATGATAATCATTTAGTCTGTTAAAACTTTCAATTAAGAATTAATAGGAAAACATAAAAAGTTTAATACGTTTTTTATCCAAAAATCATCCATGTCAAATTATTCAAACGGTAAGATAATTGCATCCTTAATCCTTATGGTTCACACTTCACATGTTACAGCAGGTAATGTAATGTTATTTATGTGTATGATCGCGATGTAATATGTCTTGAGAATTACAATCTACAAAAAAGGTTGTTGATAGTGAGGTATCATTAACAGCCCCCCGTTGTTTAGTATGAAATTTATTATTTTCTATCTTCAAGTTCGATAAGAATGAATATTCTATCGGTTAAAAAAATAGTGATACCTCCCTTTTGACTATAGAGTATAAAAATTCAAATGACGTGTCTACAAGGATAAACGATATCTTTTTGAGTTTGTAAAATGTATTCAATCTGTTACGATTTGCTATTGTGTATATATATTGAACTTTAATAATTTCTATTATTATAATTTGTCGCTATTTCTTGTGAATATTTCAATTTAGTTGTAAAAAACGAATTATATGTGTTTAAATAAGGATCGATTAACATAAAATACGAATTGTATGTAATTACAAAACTGAGAAAGCTATATCTTATTCTAATTCTTTTTATTTATTTTTCTGCCATTTATATATTTTTAATTGTGAGATTCCACATATCATACATATCTTTGTGTAAGCCATGATACATCTATTTTCCAGTTCACTAGCTTACGTGACCAATCTAAAGATTTTTGAGTAAATAAAAAGCATCCGTCGATCCAACATATCACCAAATTTACAGAGATATTATATTCGCCTATCAAATATTTCTACTCATCCTCCAACTTAGTTACTAAATCAAGTGTATTATCTTAGAGTTAAGCGGTTCCGAATGAATTATAACCGGCCCAAAACAAAGTGAAGAAATCTCGATTGGCGAAATCTTGTTTTGTTTATATACGGGTTTGGCCCATTAATTGCTAGGGTTTACGGTTATATATATTCGTACGTAGCTAGGATTTTCAATGTATCACTTTGTAAACAGTCGACTAATAAGAAATCTCTTCGGTTTCTGCCCGTAGACATAGGTCGAAATATCTTCGACCAGACCACATTAATTCTTTGTATCATTTTCTTGCTTTCTTGATTTCGTAGCCTAACAACAAATGTCAAAATCAAAAGAGACGGTGAGAATAGAAAGTTAGTGAATTCTTTAGTGAGTTGGACTATTGGAGGATATAAAATTTTCCCCGAATCAATTATAAAAGGTGACATGGTAAAAGGTAAATTAGTTAAACAACAAATAAATGTTTTATAAATGATATGTTCGATAGTTCTCTCTTTTCTTCTGTAATACATGTCGTATATTTGCACAAAATTTATTTTTATTATATGCATACCTAAATGGCTACATTGATCCCTCTGTACTTGAATCAGTATCACGATAACAATGACAACAATATCCAATCCCGTCTAAGTGAATATATAAGGAAGATAAGGTGTAGAAACTAGACAATTATTTAAAGATCTGAATTCCAATTGTTTTTTGTTTAGAAATTTCATATTTTTAAAAAGGGGAAATATGGATATGAAAGTAGCTAAGTAAAAGGGCAGACACAATATCATGTGTAATCAAAATATTTGTTGCTTTGAAGGCTAGATAAAACAATATTGCATACAATCTTTCCTTGAGGTAGACTTGAAGGACTTTACATTGTGCCCATCCATGTACACAAATGCCCCCACACACCAATAGAGTCAAGGAGACACATTTAATTGCTTCCCATCTACCCCTTTCCTTTCATTAATCTTTGTAACTTTCCTTTTCTAAATGGCAATACCCTAAATCAAAGGGATGTGATTACTATGTTTTTTACAAAAAGAAGGAAATTTTTACCGTCTTTTTTAACGGCACAACATACATACTCTAATCTTATTTTTTTAAATATACATCTTTATTTACTATGTGACTTGAACTCACAACTTTAAAAAACTTTTAATACATCTCATATCGTTAAGCTGCAAGACTCACTTAATATATATACACTTAATAAACTAATATGTTTATAAAATCATTCCTCAAAATGTTTCATGTGTCAGCAAAAAAGGAGCAAACTATTATAGACAAAAAAAAAAAAAAGTAAAACACCAGCCAAGAGGGTTATAAGAAATATAAAGAGTATGATTAAGACCATAGATTTTAATACATAAATAAAGAGAATACAACTAGTTATAAGACATTCATCTTTCCATCCATTAGTATCACATCAATGCTCGCAAGACATGATATATTATGGTTGTAATAATATAATTTTTAAAGCAGAATAATATTCTTAACTTTGAGATCAATTTCTGCAATATAATTGTATTTTGTTGTTATTCACATGATGAAGATGATGAATAAAATTCCAGTTAAACCATGTACATGTAATCAAATTTAATTAATGAGATAGGTTTTTATCACATCATAGTTTGATGTTTTATCTCCAAACCGAAGTAAGTAATATTAAAAAGTAGAACACGATTTAGTAAATAAATTCCTAAGCCTATGAAGTCAAATTAACACCCGCCTATGTATATATAAAATCAAATTTAATGAATAAGTTAGTTTATCTCCAAACCAAAATAAACGCAACGATTTAATAAATAAATTCCTAAGATTAAGCAATTAAATTTAATTGCTTAAATGAAGGGTAAGATCGTATAATAAATTTGAGGCGTGTTAGTCTTTTATTTATAGAAGAATGATAACCACAATCCTAAGTGATGCGAAAAAGAATAAAAAAATATATAATTTTTGTTTTTAAAAATAGTAACTTTATTTCACGTATAGAAAATTGAAACTCATTTAAAAGATAAACATAAAATTATCAAAAAGTTAATTATAAGTAACATGAGTTATGAATTTTATGATTATTATTTTTAAAAACTAAAATTTTATTTTTTATTCTTATCAATAACTGTAAGAACTGTAGTTATAATTTTACTTATTTATATTAGAAGATTATTTACCGATTATAAATGCAAACGTATGGTACAAACCTAAACCTTATTTCCATATTTAGAATTCCCACGTAGGTAAAGATGTTTTAATAATTATAACAACGACCCCACGGTTGTAACAACGATTTAACAAGGAGGAAATTAAATGAAAAATCGTACATATAATAATCAAAATATATCAAATATAAATAATTGGCCTGGTCATAAAGTAAAAGCCCGTACACTATAATAATATAAACAAACCTAGTAATATTCCAGTAGTCGGCAAAACATCCAAAAGTTATATCTTATGGTTTTAGGATTTCGTTCTTTATTTTAGGGTCTAGTTTATTAAAAATTTATTTAACTTTTTACGTTTTTTTATTGTATATATCAAATTCTAAAAGTTTTTATTGTGTATATTGAACTTTTAATTTGTTGATATTGAATGTATTTTGATTACATAAAAAATGAAAGAATATATAAGTTTAGTACATACAATAGAAAATTTATACACACAATAACAAAACGTGATAAGTTGGATTCATTTTGGTGAACTAAACCCTTATTTTATTAATGTATCATGCTACTAACATGCGCTGGAAAAGATAAATATCGAATATAAACTGCATGTTACGATATATCTTATGGTTATAGGGTTTATTTCTCTATTTTATTAATGATCTATGAATAAGTATTGAAATATTTTTAGCTGATCGAAAAATAAGGGTTTCTTTTCTAATAACTTATTAGTTATCATGCTAGATTTGTTGACCTTTTAAAAATGCCAATTTATTCGTGCCTTGGTAATCTTTCAATTACTGCATGGAAGTACTTGGAATTTTCGTCACCCTCGACTCTCCACTTTATTCTTGCTTTTTGTTTCATCGTAGTTTTCTTTTTTCCATCCTTTTCCAATGGTAACCTTTTACCCTAACTACCCTAAAACAAATAAGTCTAAATAAAAATAAAATCAAATAATAATAATAATAATAATAATAATAATAATAATAAGCCATTAAAATAAATAATAAATAAACAAAATTAATGACACATCATGTGATGTCTCTCGCTAGCCTAAGGTCTTTCAAAAAACAGTCTTTTACTCAAAAATAAAGGTATGACTTGTAACACCAACTTTGCGTATACCAGAATTAGCAAAAAATTGCGTTTTTAATAAACGTGAACTCAATCACGATTAATTATCATTACGTTAATCAGCGGAAGTTATTTACAATCAAAACTTGGTATCAACTGTTTGGTGTTACTCTACATACAAACCGACCATAATGTTTATTACATCATAAAGTGTTCCAGCCAAAATAGAATATCCCGCAGAAGGCAACCCAACTCACCAGGCAACCTAATCTCAATCTGTAAAAAGAGTTAACATGGCACCATTAGCTATACACATAGCTAGTGAGTACAAACTTAACATAAGCATCATTAGAGCAA
>JAUEJL010137414.1:0-10954 GCA_032274825.1 Drosophyllum lusitanicum | reverse complement strand
AATCACCTACACGGGCCGTGTTATGTACACGGGCCGTGTACCTCAATCTCTACACGACCATGTATACCAACATGGCCTGTGACCGCCTTCCACTCTACACGGGCCGTGTACCGCTACACGGGCCGTGTACCTTACAGACCCTGCCGACTGCCTGCTGTTTACTCCGACCAAAGTTACCAAAAACTCAATCTTAATACATAAAAACTCTACTGGGGTGTTTTCCTACACCCCAAACAACATATAAACTAAAAACAACATAAAAAACAAGCTCAATCTATGATTCACCATGAATCATTCAAAAACCCATTAAAACTTCAAAGAACTCAAGCAAGAAACCTTACCTCCAACTTGTGATCAACTAAAATCAGATGAATCACTTGTTCCTAGCTATCTTTGATCCACAACTTCAGAAAGAAAAGGGCTGCTCTATGTATACGTATTCTCAGATTGAAGAAAATGGAAGGTTTGACTACCTAAAAGTCAAATCTACCTATATATATATGAATCTTTGAAACTTGGCACAAAAGGTCCCTCTACTTTTCTAGTTTAAAAATTAACAATTTTAACCCCTCAAGTTTTCTAAACTCCTCCTAATCTCAATTAGGCAATCCACTAAAACTATAATACTCGTTTAATTATTAAATCATGAAATTCGAACTTCGGGTGTTACAGGCGGTGATGTACAGATAAGGACAGATGTTTATGGTGATGATGATATATATGCAAGCATATTGAATTGATAAAAATATTATATAATTATTTACTAATTTAATGATTTTTAAAATGATTTAAATTTAAAGAAATGAATAAGGACGGATGGTGTAAATAGTAAAATAGCTATTTTAAGAAATTTAACATTTGTAAACAAACGAAAGACCATTCTTGTTCAACTTTTGAAAATTAAGGACTGATTTTGCAAGATTTTGGTTTAAATGACTGAAAAATGTGATTTAAGCATATCTTACTGGACAATCCGTGTAATTAGCTCTATAAAAACTAACATTATGCATCCACATCAAATCAATTAAAGTTCTATATTTTTATATTATATCTAACATAATATTTACAATTATTAAACAAGAAAAGACACTCTAATAAAACTTTAAATAATAATTTTTTAAATTAGATGAAGCGAGGGATTCGTCCATACTATCCGTAAAGTTTGGAAGACCACGACTGATTCTGAAAGGGAATCCCAAAAACGCATAGATTCTCCTCCAAAAATGACTCCTCCGGTTCGGGAACGCATTAAATATTTACCTAAACTGGTAGGCCCTTGAGCGGAGCTCTGCCTCGGCCTTTCTGCCTATAGTCTAAGGAACCAATTATAAGGTAGCAAGAGAGTTCTAAGAAGTGGGGGCGACCTCGTAGTTTTATAATGATTCTTTCACTCCTATCTCCTTATAAGAGAGAGGATGCCAAGAGTTTCGCTCAATAATAATAATAATAATAATAATAATAATAATAATAATAATCACGATCACCTAAATTATTAAACATTGAAACTATGTAAATACCTGTATTTAAATGATCTACGAGTGACGAAGTGTTACAACCGCTGAATTACATAGTTGTTGTTAGGAGTTAACATGATAGTCCCATAAACATGTACCATGCAAGATAGCCCAACTATAATTGTGTGGAAGCGTCATATTTAATACAAACCATGTGTTTGTTAGCAACTACCCCATAGGGTCATTGGTGTAATCGAGTAGAGCCGGCACAGTGCCAAGCTCGACCGCGACTGATATTAAAGCTTGAAACTCAACTTGAGCTCCGTCGAGTTTAAATTTTCAAGCTCAAGCTTGACTCAAGAAAGTACTCGATACTCTAGTAGGGATGAGTATGAAAAATTGAAACCGAACAAAAAACCGAACCAATACTAAAAACCGACGGTCCCGGTTCTTAAAATATTAAAAACCAATTTTTTCGGTTTGGTTCATTTTTAAGTTTAAAAACCGATCAAAATAACCGAACTGAACTGATTTGAAAAAAACAAACCGAGCCGAACCGTTGGGGCATAATAGTAAATTTGCTTATAAAAAATAACTCAAATCCATTTGGGAATTTACCCTATTCGGCTACTCCCTCTCCCGCCCCCTTTTGTCACTTTTATCTCAACTCTCGATTCTCTAACTCATCCGCCATCACCTCGTCTTTTCTTAGAAGGTATGTGTTCGACTAGTTTTTTTATCCGATTAGGGCCATGAACTGTTCTTCACAGTTGTTAACCCGCGGATTAAGGCTTTTAATTGAAGGTATATGTTCTTAGAAGCCATCACCTGATTTGCGTATAGGTTGTACAGAAATCCAGTTGTGGTTGATATAGGCTTTCAATTGATGCTTATTATGAGCCGCCGGCGATGGTCGTACAGAAATCCGGTTTTGGTTTTTGGACTTCATCTGTGTTGTGTCAATCGTATATGCACTAGCCAGATTATTATTATTATTTAGGGCAAATTGCCGACAAATGTAATTTAAATATCAAAATTTGTCAATAAAGGTAACGTCCAATTTTTTTGACCGAAAAAAGATTATAAATTTCAATTTGTAAAAAAAAGGGTATAATGCGTGAAATTTATATCTTTTTTGTTAAAAATTGAAATTTATAATCCTTTTTTTGTTAGGTCTAAGAGATCATTATACATTTTTTTGTTACAAATTAAACGTTACCTTTATTGATAATTTTTGATATTTATGTTACATATCTCGATAATTTTCCCGATTTTTTATTGGGTAGGCCCTCATTTAATGTTGGTTTGTTTGTTACATCAATCGTATATGTATGTAATTTGTTTTTTCTTCATCTAATATTTTTGTTTTGTTGATTTGTTTTTTGAGCGATAGTTATAGTTGGTTTTTGTTTGGTTTTTTATGTGTCATTTGTGGCTTGCAATTTGCAAATGATCCCCTGTTTTAATCTTTGTTTTCTAATGGTAATGGTATATTATGTTGGTGTTTGCACACACACGTGTTATCATGTTCAACGTTGTAAGACACTAAAGAGTTACACTGCTGTACACCCAATTAGAACTATCTTTGGAAATTATCAATTATAGCGTGAAACAAATTAATCGGTTGAATTAGTTATCGAGAGAAATAAATAATAGATAGTTATTTATTATTTATAAGTAAACTCGTTAAATATATAAAAGTTGATTAATTAATTACAAGGTTTGAGATAATTAGTAAATTATTCAAACCTGAGGTATTGGTTTTGTATTAATTAAAAGTCTATTTAAGATGAGCTTAATCTTAAAGGGTTCGGGATTAGATTTGTTTATATATAGAAAACAAATCTAGTTTGAATGATAACCGCAATCAAAAACCAAAACAACCCTCTATCTCTCGAACTGACGGCCGAACACATAAACACATAGCCTTTTGGTTTTTGTATCACGCCGTAGAACACACACACACGCTTGGGTAATTTCTTGTGAAGTCTAGTAACACGGTTCGTGGTGGTATAGTAGCGGTATAAATCCAGTTAGCAGTCCACAAAACTTTGAGTTTGATTAAAAGGTATCATATTTGTACTTTATCTTGATTGTTTTTCCTACTAAATAGATTGAATAACTATGGGGGTTTCGTTATAAATTAAATATTTTTATTCCGTTGTGCTAAATAATTTATTATTTTAAATCCTTAATAACTCAATAATGGTATTAGAGCCACTTCTATTCTCAATAGAAAACAGTTTAGGTTTCTTGTATCTTGTTAAAAAGTGATCAAAAGGTTTAAAGTTTTAAACTTTTTGATTAAATCTTGACCTATGAAGTTAAAGTTTTGATTTTTATTAATCAAGATTGTTATTTTATTGTTTTAGATTAGATAAATATTTTTTTCTTTTGTTTTGCGATTAGCCAGGCGGCCGGAGATGAACCCAGTTGCAGTGTTGATCTCGACGGTCGGAGCACAGTGGCCTATGTCCTCGAACGACGACAAGCATCCCTATCGTGGCCAACGCCGAGTGAATTGCGGCTTAGCCATGGCATGCGCTTGGCAGACTTGGGTCTTGCCGTGACGTGCGCCTGACTCGGGGCCTAGCCATGGCCTGTGCCTGGCAGCCCGTGGCCTGCGCCCGATAGCCTGTAGCCTAGCGGTGACCTGCTCCCAAGGTCTGTGGCCTAGTTGTGGCTCAGGCCCATTTGCGGCCTAGTAGGGTTTTGTGGCCTATTTCGGTCAAGTAAAGGGTTCGGCCCAGTAAGGGTAGTGGCATTAGGCTTTTTGGCCCGGTTTTCTCTCATGTTGTGTTTGTTGGCTTTTTGCCCAAGAACTATACTCATAGTCTTTAGAGAAAAAGAAATAAAAATTATTAATTTCATTTTATTGGTTATATATATAATTCCAAAGAAAACATAAAATTAATTATTTTTAGTTTTGATCGCAATTCAATGAATTAACAATTTTATTTATCTATTAATCTAGCGATTTTAACTAGTTAGTCAAAATCGAGTTGTTTCATTTTGATTAGATACAAGAAATAAGTTGTTTGCCTTTTTTCTGTTTAGGATGCCTAGTCAGGAGCGGACTCAGAATTTGAAATGAGTGGTGACACTATTAGAAATGGGTGAAATGGGTGGTAGCATTGGCTCGAAAAAAATTGAAATTTACACTACGGGGATAAAATTAGCTTGTGTCCCGTGCCACCGCTGCTTAAGCCTTGGGTCCGCCCTTGTGCCTAGCCGAACCTTTAGACCTTTGTAGTTGTTTTATTATTTTGCATGGTTGGTTTTAATTTGTCTTGGTGTGGGGAGGAAAGTGTGCCATTTACAACCTTTTCTATTATTGTAAAAGTATTAGTTTTAGCAAGCTTGTGTGCTCTATATTAAAATTGTAATTTTATTTTAGAATAGTATCTAGATTTATATTCAAGCCGAGACGAGGAGCAAAGCCAGCTGAGGATGTTGGAACCGGTGGGAGCAACAATTCATGCCATGTGTATTGTATTTATCCACTTAGGATTAGACCGTCTTTTTTCGTATGGCTCATGAAACCAACACTAGTTAAGGGCAAAGCTATGGCGTAATAGTTTTTGTTTCGTTCCTTATTATTGATATACACGTGGTTGTTTTCTTTCACAATAAAATAAAATTTTGGATAACTTGATGATTAAAGATATATACTTTAAAGTTTTAAAATATATAGTTTAAGATAAAGCGCTTTTCGACTTAAAAGACGTATTGCGAATTTTATTTGCATATAAATCGAAGTTTCTTTTGAAATTAAAACCGGCAAAAGTCTTTTGAAACTCAAACCCTTTTTCCAACATCTTAGATCAGTAGTACTGCCCATCTAATGGTACACCTATCCTACTTAAGGTACATTGATGTTTTGACGTGCCCAAACCGTGAGTATCATTTGTCAAACTTTCTGTGGGATAGGGTGAGGCTTTGTAATTCCCTGATGAGACGGGTTAGAGCTCACTGTCTTAGGTGGTGCAATTTAGTTGGTGATTCCCTGATGAGACGGGCTCAAGTGCACTAGAATGGGGCTAAAGCATGCATGGTTTTTGTATCCGATGTCCCGGACATCTAGGAGTTGTGTTTTAATTTTAATACGATTGGTAATGTAATTACCTACCAGAAATAGTATGGGGCCGGTGTTAATGTGCCTAAACCATGCACCATCACGTGTGAAATATGGATGCTAGTCTAATAAATTTATTTTAAAGGGTGATAAGTTATTAGAAGTGTTTATAATCGTATACTAAATCGGTTCATTTATTTTTCTGTGGATGTCTTTCTTCTCTGTTACTATTCACCTGAGGAGTCTCTTACCTCATCAAGAACAAGTGGAAGCTTTTTGGTCCAAACTTTGCAATTTGGAATCTGCATTTTAGGAATGTACAAGGAAAGCTATAAATAATTGAGAACAGGCCTATAGTACGACCAGGCAGCAATGCTTAGGATAGTGAGTATGATACTTATTGTAAGTATCTAACTAATTAATCTGGCGTCATGTCATTTCTCATATCACCCGAGTTTACGAGTGATCTTAAATAAAAGTCTTCTCAAGTGGTCGTACAAGATTTGGAAGGCAATTTTAATGGTTATGCTCATGCTGGGCGTTTCCTCGTCATGAGAGACATTCTTTCATAGCGGATGAAAGGAGACCGGTCGGTTAGTGATCATCTCATATATATGAGAAGACTCTTTGATTGTCTAACCAGCCTCGAATACCTAGTCGAACAACATGAGCTTGTTATGCTTATGTTCAAATCTCACACAAATAAGGTGGTAAAATCATAGCTACCAGGCTAAGGTGGTAAAATCAGTTGGAAGTTTTGAAATGACCGTCGCGGGACTGCATGAAATGCTTATGAGCATTGGCGATGATCTGAAACTCAAGGACCTCGAGACAACAGTAGTTGACTTAGTGGAGGTAGATGACTTGATAGATGATCTTGGAGATATTTGCTACTATGGAAGCAAGGGTATATGCGAGCACTCACTCAACATATAGCTAGTGGATATTGGTTAGCCCAATGATACAGGTATCTTTATGATAGATTGCTTAATCATTTCTTTTGAATCGTGGGTACTAGAAACCGGATGTGGTCATCACATTTTCAATCACTTGCAGGGATTCAAGAGAAGTAAGAAGCTAAAGCAAGGTGATATGGACCTGTGGGTAGGTGAAGGATCTATGGTTGATGCTGAAGTTGTTGGAACATATAGTCTTAGTGTATCTTCGGGTATGATACTGGAATTTGAAAATTGTTATTATGTTCCCAAACTCATTAAAAATGTTATCTTTTTTGATTTATTGATAGATAGTAGTTTTTTGTATGTTTTTTAAAAATAAATGTATTTTATGTTACAAAAATGATATTTTCATTTCAAAGCATGTTCTCAAAATGGGCTATACACATTAAAATCTGCAGGATAATACAAGTGAAATCTATCATGTAAGTAAAAGGTCCAGGAATTCTTGAACTAGACTTACCTCTAGCATTATTGGCTAGGACACATAAATAAGAAACACATAGAAAAGCTACGTAAAAATGGAATTATAGGGCCTTTTGACTTAGAATCTTTTGACAGCTACGGATCTTGTTTGTCAGGGAAGGAGACAAAGCAGCCTTTTGGTAGCGAAAATGAAAGAGCTAGCTATCTACTTGGATTGACCACGCGCTCTGATATTTATTTATGTTTAAAGACGAGCCATATTTTAGTTATTTTAACACAACAGTTGTTTTTGACATTGGTTTTAGTGTGGGTGTTTGTAAATGATTATATTTTAAGTTAATCTTTATTATATGCTTCCGCAGCGAATTAAAAAAAATGGCTTAGGATTTTGCGGTGTTACAATTAGTAAGTTCATCGTATTGGTTTTTATCGTTCTCTATGTTAAATAAATTGTATGAAATATATTAATGTAAGAAAGTTAAAATGGATACAAATTCATTTTTATCTAAGAAATTTGACTTAAAAATTATATGTATATAATATGTGCGGGTTCGAGGTCGGGTACGGGTTCGGGGAACCGAGGGGTATCCCCTTCTCCGTCCCCATCCCTGTTTCTAAGTTTGAGGAGTCCCCGTCCCCATCCTCATCCGCGGTGAACTTGGGGATTCCCCGGTTAAATCGGGGTCGGAACAACGGTTCCCCATAAGGTACGGGGGTTTTTGCCATCCCTACTTGAGGAGGATACGAGTACTTCATTACTTTACTAATGATTTTAGTAGATACGGATATGTCTATACCATGACGCATAAATCTGAAAGTTTTGAGAAATTCAAACGGTTTCAGAATGAAGTACAAAACCAGCTTGAGAAGAAGATTAAGTTGCTTCGGTCTGATCGAGGTGGAGAATATCGGAGCAAGAGTTTGACGATAATTTGAAGGAATGTGAGATTGTTTCACAACTTACACCTCCTTATACACCATAGTGGAATGGTGTGTCAGAAAGGAGGAATCACACCTTACTAGATATGGTACAATCAATGATGTGTCATTCTATGCTTCCAATATCGTTTTGGGGACATGCACTCAAGACAACCACGTTCCTACTGAAATGGGTACCAACTAAATCGGTAGAAAAGACGCCCTTCGAGCTTTGGACGGGTAAAAGACCTAAGATCTCTTTTCTGAGGATTTGGGGTTGTGAGGTATACGTGATAAAGTTTCTAGATGAAAGACTTGGGAGGAGCCACTTATATACTTGGTATAAAGATCTATAAATAGATCTAGGTTGCTTATCGGACTTTGTCAAAGTACATACATTGATAAAGTTTTGAAGAGATTCAAATGGATGAATCGAAGAAAGGATTTATCCCGATGTAAAGTGGTACATATTGAGCAAAACTCAATATCCTGTTTCTTGCAAGGATCAGGAAAGAATGAAATCGATTCCATATGCTTCTACAATTGGATCGATTATGTATGCTATGTTATGTTGTAGGCCTGATGTTGCCTACCCTATATGTGTCACGAGTAGATATCAGCAAAATCTGGGTGAAGCCCATTGGGTGGATATTAAGAACATTCTCGTATATGAGAAGGACTAAAAATTTGTTCTTGGTTTTTAGAGGTTCGGTAAATGAGATCAGTGTGACTGGTTACACCGGTGCTAGGTTCCAAATTCATAGAGATGATTTTATATCATAGTTAGGGTATGTATTTACCCTAAACGGAGGATCCATTTCGTGGAAAAGCTCTAAGCAAGAAAAATAGCATATTTTACTACAGAAGTAGAGTATATTGCCAAAAGAAGCTATTTAGTTGAAGAATTTTATCTAGGATCTTAGAGTTGTTGCCTATATCTCTAAGCTAATGGATATATCCTGTGATAATATGGGTGTTGTGGCACAAGCCAAAGAGCCACGAGCACATCACAGGTTAAGACATATACTTAGGAGATATCATATAATCTAAGAAATTATTGCAAGAGGAGATGTTAGAATATGTTAGGTTCTAACAGATGACAACGTGGCTGACCAATTGACAAAACGGATAGCTAGAGCTAAGCATAAAAAGCATGCGAATTCTACATGAATGCAGTATATAGAATCTAGCAGCTAGTTTATGTATTGATTATTATTTAAACTTTAAATTTTTGTTACGTAATTACATTTCATGGTTTGAAATAGGAGGTTTTACATAATTATTTCTTGTTTTCCATTTTTAGCATGGTTCAAAATTTATCCCTAAATTACAAAGTCTTGTATAGTCTAAATTTTCTGTAGCTACTTGTATTGGGAACCACAACAAGGAGATAAAGTTATTATGGGTATTTGTTGATTTATTAATAGTTATTGAATAAAATCACAAGGGTGTGGCCAAATATATATAGATATTTATCACGAAGGATACATATTGAAATAATTATCCGTATCAAGTCTACTTCATCGAGCTTAGTGCGTGTCTAGGTACAACAGAAGTCGTGTGGTCAAATACAAATAGTCAAGATGGGATTTTCACCTCCTTTTAAGGAGAAATATTTTAGGGTTCCTTGACGGTTAAGACTACTCAATATATGTGGCCGCGCTCGAATAGAATGATAGTTATTATTCGTTAATCCGTTCTGTAAGCATCCCAATTGTTTTTTAAAACTTCCTTTTATAAAGTCTAAGTCACATAATATAACCATAAAGTTCAAAATGTTAAAGGACAATGTTTGTGACCAACATATTTATAGATAAAAGATTTCCATGATAGTTTCACAAAAGCACAGAGCCATCATCATCCACAAGGAGCTAGAGCTTTGCCCTTGTCTATACCTGAACCACCTGGAAAAAAAATAACATAACAAACTTGTAAGCTTTCGCTTAGTGAGCATACTCAATCATCAATATTGTACAAGTAAGCATGAATGATCCGGCAAAAACAGAAACCATGTGAGATCCAATAACGAATATTAGACCCATAAACCTTGAACCTAGTACCAAGCTAGCCTTGAATGCTCACAGAGTATATAACTGTAACATGCTAGATCAACTCTATCATTCCACATTCATACTTACAATTAGAGTAAGGAAGATCAAGTAAACTCACCTTATGTGCACACGTATAACAATAGTTCTCCAAGTATTGCAATGAACAACACATATATCCTAAACACGTATACATACACATATACTACTTTTAATACAAATCTGCTACTAAAAATGGCATATACTGCCGTGTAGTCTTCTACACGGGCCGTGTAGCTCGAACCTACACGACCAGAGTATGGTCACACTGCCTGTGTAACACTAGGGCCCTACATGGGCCGTGTATCCCTATACGGGCAGTGTAGCTCTACACGACCTCGGCTACACGGGCTCCTTACGCCTACATGGGCCATGTAGCCAAATACACAACCATGTTATTCACCTCGAACAATGTTATTTTTGACCCATTTGGTCTCAATTTCTCGATTTTTCTATCTATTAGTGTTTCCCAACACTATAAACAACTTATGTAGTTGTTTTTACACACTAATACATCAATTTACGTGTCGTATATAGTATTTACAACAGCTAATCAAGTATTAAGCTAAGAACTTGAGTTAAATGCATATAATTAAGCTAAGCATACCTTAATTTAATGTTATCACTTGTTAATCATCAATTCATGTTTGCAAGGTATTAATAATCCCCTAATCTCTTTGTCCCAACCCTCTTTTTTTTAATTCTTATAAGTTTTGTGTAATTAAATCTAATTAAGGTGTGTATATATAACACTTTGATCTATTGTCATTTTTAGCCCTTGACCTCTTTCATATTTTATTTTGACAATTTTAGTCTCTCTAGTTTGTATTTTGTAACATCCTCGGATTGGGACTAATCGTGTTCAAATCTGGTACGTCAAATCTCGAATTTAAATAACGAGTAAAAAATTTTTATTACTTTAATTAAGATGAAATTAGTATGAATATAACAAAGAAATGAGATTATAAAAATAATAATAAAAATAGATAAAATTTATAAAGTATTAAACGGTTTAATAAAAGGATTCCAAAAATATCC
>JAUEJL010137403.1:0-10954 GCA_032274825.1 Drosophyllum lusitanicum | reverse complement strand
TTATATTAAAATCATACTCGTTCCCCTTGTGTTCGACACCCGTACTTATTTACTATACTACGATACGATTAGGTTCTTTTGCCTATTTGTGTTGTAGTCGTGCTAAATAACTCGGATTTTATAAATTTAAAACTGGTACGTTATACGCACATCAGTTTAATATACTTTAATCTCTTTTTTGTAATGGGCGGGAAGTTGATAAAAATGAAAATTGAACCGCTGAAAACAAAAATTTTAAATCACCTTTTATTTTCTTTAGAGTAAATTGACATGCACACCTACTCTATTAAATAACACGCTTGTAGTCTTGTGAAAATATTCATGGTTTATATTTGAATAATGTTTAAAAAAACTGATTACTTTTTAGTTTTAGTTTTAGTATTATATGATTTGTTTATTTATATATAACTAATTTATGCATTACTGGTAACCTTATACATATAAAATAATATTAAGGTACCCAAATATTATATACATCATGAGTACACATATAAATCACAAAGACGTTTATATATGCGTACATATTTAAGAACATGCATTCAAATACGTATATATGTTACTAAGAATATACTATTTTATGCATAATGATAATATTACATACATGTATATGTATACGAACATGTATTTATATAGGTACGTTACCATAAGTATATTAATTTATACTTAACGATAAACCTAGATATATGTATTTGTATATGTATGTCTATATGTTTGATAATTTGTATTCTAAAGTGATAAATATATAAAAATTACATTTTAGCTCTCGGAATTCACTCGGAAATTTCCGAGGGCTTTTCAAGGACAAAAATTGTTTTTTATATTTTACACTATTTTTAATGCAAAACATAAATAAGCACATGCATGTTTCATAATAAGTATAATTAAACATAATAATCATAATAGGATACTAATATACTATACACATCTATGATGACACATACAAATCACATGCACGTTTAGATACATGTATTTGTTTACGAACATTCATTCACATATGTACGTTACTAAAAATATACCGATTAATGATAAACCTAGATACATGTATTTATATATATATATATATATATATATATATATATATATATATTAATAATTTGTGTTCTAAAGTGATAAATTTTTAAAAATTATATTTTATCCCTCGGAAATCTCTTGGAAATTCCCGAGGCCTTTCCAAGTGCGAAAATCATTTTTTTATATTTTACACTATTTTTTAAAGCAAAACATACATAAGCACATGCATGTTTCATAATAAGCATAATTAAACAAATAAACCATAATATGATACTAATATACTATAAGCACAAGCACATTTATATACATGTATTTGTGTAAGAACATTAATTCATATAGGTACGTTACTATAAATATACTAATTTATGCTTAAAGATAAACTTAGATACATGTATTTGTATATCTATGTCTATATTTTTGATAATTTGTATTCTAAAGTGCTAAATATATAAAAATTACATTTTATCCCTCGGAAATCACTCGGAAAATTCCGAGAGCTTTCCAAGAACGAAAATCGTTTTTTATATTTTACACTATTTTTTAATGCAAAATATAAATAAGCACATGCATGTTTCATAATACGCACAATTAAACAAATAAATCATAATAAGATACCAATTAATATACACATCATGATGACACATACAAATCACAAACACATTTATATACATGTATTTGTGTACGAACATTCATCCATATAGGTACGTTACTATAAATATACTAATTTATGCTTAAAGATAAACCTAGATACATGTATTTGTATATCTATGTCTATATGTTTGATAATTTGTGTTCTAAAGTGACAAATATATAAAAATTACATTTTATCCCTTGGAAATCACTCGGAGCATTCCGAGAGCTTTCCAAGGACGAAAATCGTTTTTTAATATTTTACACTATTTTTTAAGCAAAACACACATAAACACATAAATGTTTCATTATAAGCATAATCAAACAAATACTTCACTATACGATACTAATATATTATACAAATCATGATTACACATACAAATCACAAGCACGTTTATATTTTCATGTATTTGTGTACGAACATTCATGCATATAGGTAAGTTACTATAAATATACCAAATTATGCTTAAAGATAAACCTAGATACATGTATTTGTATATCAATGTCTATATGTTTGATAATTTATATTCTAAAGTGATAAAATATAAAAATTACATTTTATCCCTCGGAAATCGCTCGGAAAATTCCGAGGGCTTTCCAAGGACAAAAATCGTTTTTTAATCATTTACACTATTTTTTAATGCAAAACACACATAAACACATACACGTTTTATTATAAGTATAATCAAACAAATAATTCACTATAGGATACTAATATACTATACAATTATGATGATACATTTAAATCACAAGCACGTTTACATATATGTAATTGTTTACGAACATGTATTCATATAGGTATTTTACTATAAGTATACTAATTTATGCTTACCATAAACCTAGATACATGTATTTGTATATGTATGTCTATATGTTTGATTATTTGTGTTCTAAAGTGATAAAAATATAAAAATTACATTTTAGCTCTTGGAATTAATTCACTCGGAAATTTGTTAGGGCTTTCTTAGGATGAAAATCGTTTTTAATATTTTATACTATTTTTTAATGCAAAACATACATAAGCACATATACATTTCATTATCAGCATAATTAAACAATATAATTCACTATAGGATACTAATATACTATACACATCATGATGACACATACAAATTACAAAATGTTTACACATATGTATTTGTTTACGAACTTGCATTCATATAGGTACGTTACTATAAATATTCTATTTTATGCTTAAGAATAAACCTAGATACATGTATTTTTATATGTATGTCTATATTTTTGAAATTTTGTGTTTTAAAGTGATAAATATATGAAAATTACAATTTAACCCTTGGAAATTCTTCGGAATTTTCCGAGGGCTTTCCAAGGGAATTGTAATTCTCAAAAATATCTCGGAAATTTCTCGGTAATTCGTCATACAAGTTACTTTCTTTAAAATACCTTGGAAAAGTTTGCGAAGAATTTCCAAGGGCATTTTGGATCTCGGAAATCTCTCAGAAATATTTCGGAAATCCCTCGCTACGTTATTCGAGGGTTTATTTCTTCGGAAGTTCCTCGGAAAATTTGCGAGGAATTTTCGAGGAATTTCTCTGCCTCGAAAATTTATCGGAAAACTCTAGATAGCTTACTTAAACTCGGATTTGTCGTAAATATGTAGGAATTTCGTTGGAAATTTTTCCGAGGGAATTAATGCCCTCGGAAATCTCTCGGAATTTCTGCTATTCTCTAGTAGTGAGTTTAAATTCCATAACCGACGAATAAATATTACAACAAGTCTTGAATGAATGTTGCAAACATAATAGGGCATAAAATTGTATGGTGTTGCTTTTAATTCAAGCTTACAACCACAAAAGGAAAAGGTAACAAACGTGAAAGCGGAAGAAATTCTAGGTGCTAACAATGCGATTTATAATGCTTTCATTGGATGGTGATAATTAGTAGCTTGAGATTTTTTCTCTTTTTTTATTAAACAATCTTTGTATAAAATATATGTATGTGTTTTAAACTATATATATTGTTTTTGTAAGAGCTTCACTAGAAATTTTTTTTGCCAAAAAACGTTTTATATTATTTTTAATGAACAGCTAATTAAAGTTAATAACTAAAATATCGTACGAAAATAACTCTTGTAACAATATCCAAGAGGATCCCAGGCATAGAAGTTCGACATGAATAACTTTTTACTGAAATCTAATAAAAACTAAAAATACTTTTAGCGACAACTTATATCCTCGTACAAAAGTTCTAAAATAATCTTTATTATCATGAATAATACTTTTAGCAACAACAAATTCGCCGGCCAAACAATTAAATATGTATTTTTTATTTTCTCTTTAACAATAGTATAGGCGACAATATTTGTTCTCGGTGTATGTTGTAGACTTATGGCGACGATATAGTCCTCACGAAAGATTATCAGGTACGCGGATCTTACAATGACTTGTCCTCGCAAAAATCTTTGGCGATGACTTTTGTTGTAAGTAATTTTTTTTCTAGTAGTGTACATAAATAAGATAGTAGAGATTAATATTACCATCTAATAATTGTTTCTACCCCCCAATGATGTAATTAATTTTATGAAACCAAATTAATTCAGCTCATAATAGGTGTATTCATAGACCAAGCATCAAGTCTCTCAACCGTTATGCCCTCGGTACCATTGTTAAATACATGCAAATGTGCATCAACACCGACTGCATGTACCGGATAAACTCTAGATGTAATGACCGTCTTTCCTCCTTCTCCAAAACTTTCTACAACTGAATGATCAATCAAGCTCCTAAGCCGTAGCTTCTTGTCAGCTAAATCGACATCAACAAACCCTCCAAATGATGGCTTGTATTCCTTAGTATTAGTCGAGGAACTGTATTCGTTAAAAAACAAAAAAACCAACTAGATAAGTAAGGTTTTTGTTTCCTTCATGTATATAATTCCGGTATATTATTGGTAAATTATTATTCAACTCATGTTACACTTATTAGTCACTTTAGCGTGCAAGACAAGCAGAACAATAAGGTTGTTGATTAGAAATTAACTTACGGAGTAGCATCAGAGCACATGAGAACTTTATATTTCTTGTCATAAGTCTTGAAAATCCTAAAAAATACTGGAGTGTATTCTTCAAGATTCTTGGATGCAAGTGTTAGAATCCCGAAAGGTCCAAGTCCACCTTCTACGGTTGCACCCTTGATACCACATATGTCTTGTGCAAGATCTTGTGGTGGAAAAAAATCCCAGTTTCTCTCATATACTTCGGCTTTACTCAAACTTGAAAACGTGAAATGAACATTCACATCAGCCTGTCATTAAGAACTTTATAATTATGTTGTTAAGATTAAAGAGGCAACTTCAAAAACAAGTCAACAATACACATAGTTTCTCTAATTGGGGTATCGTCCTTATGAATAAACTATATAATGTAAACGATCATACATCTATAAGAGGGTAAAGGGCATAAGCGGTCTTTGTAGGATGCCAAATGGGGCGATCGCACAAGATTCATCTCTCAGTGGGGAGGCTAAAATGTTTTCGCGGCACACATAATCTAATATTATAATTTTTGACTCCGCTTAATAAAAACTATTCTGAAGTATGTGTTTAAAACAATTAGCATATAACTCATTAGCGCAAAAAATATTAGAGAACCTATTGCCTTTCTTACCTTTTGTTTCCACTTTCCAGGTTTCCAAATCAATTCGTCAATTGACATTCAGCAAAAACTTACAATAAGCAGTTGGACTCTTCGACATACATTTTGATTATAAATTAGAAAAATTGTATCTAGGGGGCACATTACCCACGGGAGATCTCCAAAATCGACAGACCGACCTGGTAGTTAAAGAAATTGTTTTCCGAAAGACCTACAACTTATATCGTTTCAAGCAAAAAATGTGTTTCCAAAGTCATGTTTTCTCAAAAACTGACACGTGTAAAGATGGTAAAATATTATAATAAATTGTGGAGCTAGAAAAATATTATCATATTTTGTACATTTCTCTATTGTTATATTATAAAGTGCCTAGCTACATGTAAAATGGGTTAAGAAGAAATAGTCTTAAGGAATTACAAATATATATTCTTTCTGGAAAAGTACTACAACCAATGCTAAAAGCAGATACCTGAGCAGCAGTAATTCCACTTATTTCCATTGTATCTCCTTTTTGGAGCTTTACATTCTTTAAATTCTTCTTCTGACCCCTTAGGGTTTGTAGTTCTTGAACCGGCCATTGTAACAATTGTGTCCCACTAGGGTCCAACCAAACCATACGTGGAATCAACTACAAGTTCACAAGATTTTAGTTAATGAAGTCATACTTAACTAGTTAATATATGTGCTTTCTAAACCAAAATGGGTTAGATTGGATAGGATAACTTGTTTTTGGTCCACATGATCAATACGATATATGAAAGAATGAGATTGAACCTGAATTCCTGCCCATCCCTTGGCAACATTTTCATCTTTTGTGCTTGACTCGTTAGCCCAACCCCACAAAATCCTTCGTTTCTTGACAGGGTCGAAGAATGTTTTAGATGCATAGAAGTTTCCATAATCATATCTTAACCCAGCCCAACCGTCAATGCATGTGTTATCCGGGTGGTACTGATCGTTCATCATATCATACTCTCCAATTGTATAATATTCTTTTCTTGTTTCGTCAAGGCTCACCTTGAAAACATATTTAGTGTCTCTACCTAACGTTGAAGTGTCCAACCCATTTCTACGACCTTGAGATGATATTGGATAAAAGTCTGGGCATTCCCACATACCTGTATCTGATTTCTCATGAAATGGATGCCTGGCACGAGTCCACTTAACAAAATCTTTGCTTCGGTACAGGTAAGCAATACCTCGATTGTAGTGTCTACTACCAATCACCATTTTCCAATGACCGTTGTTATACCATGCCGTTGAAGGGTCACGAAAGGATGAAACGTTCTCTAGAGTTGGTTTTAGGATTGGGTTGTTGTCAGGTTTGACCCACTCTTGGAGGTGTGGATCTGAATAATTAGCAGGTATCGCGTAATTTTGGACTTGGTAACCTGGTTCTGGCTTCTCTTTTATCACTCCAGTATACAAAATGACTGGTTTGTTACCTGGGAGGATTGTAGCAGAGCCTGACCAACACCCGTACTTATCAAACCATTTTGATGGTACCATTGCAGGTTTTAACGAGATCCAATTAATCATGTCTTTCGATACAGAGTGAGCCCACACAATGTTGCCCCAGACTGCACCTTTGGGATTGTATTGACAAAAGAAATGGTAAAATCCCTTGTAATACATTGGTGCTGTTATAACATTAAAACATAGAACAACTGTCATAATTTTGAGGTGATAATAACTTGTATATTCTTCCACTAAAACATAATGTATGATGTATGTAATTGCTTTGGAAAAACTTACCATTTGGATCTGCAAGCATTCATCATATTTGTGCCGCACATCATGAAGATTAGGACAAAGAGAAAACATATATTAGCTCATGTTTCGAAAACAAGCGAATTTTCGGTGGGGGAAAACATAGTTGCAAGTAGTTGACTATATTTTTAGTTGTTTACACGGATTCTATGTTAAACTTATAAAAAATGGAGAATTTAAAAAAAAAATAGAATATATAGCTAGACCGTGTTAAAGATTGAGACTTAACGATGAACAAAGTCCAACAAAAACTAAACAAATCTAAAATGTTGCCTATATCGACAAATATAATTAAGATGTTGAAATGGAATTTTGGGGCTTGACCAACTTGATGCATGCCTTGTTAGTTTTGATTCTTTTTTGAGATTTGAGTCAATATGTTAGAGCATCGGCAGACGGGCAGTAATTAATAGTATGCATTACTCACATCACAAAATTATGAACTCGTCACTAACATCTCGCAGCAACAACTAACTACTAAATTTAAAAAAAAAAAGAATAAAAAACAAATGGCATATATGTACAAATACGCAAATGTAAAATATAGTTTAACAGATTCAGTTGATAAATATATTCCAATTAACAACAAGAAATAATTAAAGAACACCAAAATATGTCAAGAAATTATGATTGTTTTATTATATTTCTATTTAAAAGACTTGAGAACAAGTTTTTTACCAAGATTATTGTTAATTATTTCAAAAGAAAATAAACTAAAAACTTAAAAACAAGGTAGCTAGCTAGTTTCATGACTTTATTGGCAGTATTCTATAAATGGAACTAAACAAACACAGAACTGCAACCTGTATCGAGCTTAACTGGTAACAACCGGAATTAGCTGCTTATTCTGTTACAACTTCCTGGTTTGTTCAACTTCATTTTATTAATTAATCTTATATTTTACTTTGTAATTAAAAGATTGATATGATCTTTCTAAAAATTTATTAAGATGCTACCAGCTAGCTTAGTTATCTAAAAGGCTCTCGCCTTCTTGAATTAATTGCTGTAAAGAGTATCAAACTTTGTTCTTTAAGAAGATTCTATACTAAAACTTTGGAAGGTCGGTCTTGTTGAGTAAGATCTCATACTGGATAAAAATTGACTTTGTGACGTGCTTAGGTGCGAAAAAAATGAATATCACACGTGAGGGAGCGTGTTGAGTAATGTAGGAAAGAGATCACACGTACATAATATCCTCATTTATGTGTGTGTGTATGATATTATGGTGTATATACACACCATAGCGTACATATATATAGAAAAATCAAATATACATATATAGTATCTAGTAATTATATATTTTAAAATTTTATATATATTCTTACTAAATCTTCTTATATCATCATCATGATGATACGTGATAACTATAATATAAAATATATAATGACAATTTAGAATTAGATCACTTTTTTCCCTTTTCACGTCTCCTCTTATTTTGATATTTGTTTTGATTTTGTTATTATAAGTGAAAAGAGGTTTTAATTAGGAGATATAGCGATATATGTATACGTACAATAACAATGACAATATATGATCTTGATGAAATTAATTAATCTTTTCTGTAAATTAATTAATATATACAACATCCACACGTACGTACTAGCTTAACTAAAATAAATGACTGTAAATTCAGTGGGTTCTTTAAAGAAACTGTTAGTTTCAACGCGACCCTTTTTTCCTAATGGCATTGTTTATATTATCCCTTAAAATATACATATACACATGCATATATATGTATATATTAATGCAAATATTTGTGCGTGTGAAAATTAAAGAACAATTAATTAAAAAGAACAAGAAGAAGTAATTAATACCATTGATCCAATGTTGTTTGGGCTGGAAATGGTAGCCAGTTCTATGAATCTGCTTCATGACTTTGACAGCACTTACAGACTGGTAACTTGGATAAACCTTATGGAAAGCCATGGCTACATGACCATTACCATTCAAAGTGTTGAAGATTATAGGGAAGCAGCATAACAAAACCCTAATTAATTTAATGCAAATTTCCATCATTCCAGCAGGCCAGGCGCGGTACTCTTCGATCTGTTCTTAAAGTTTATTTGTAATTAGCTAGGAATTAAAATATATGTTGAGCTTTGTTAAGAAATCAAGCTAGATGAAGGTGGTGAAGAAGAAGAAATGAGAGATTATGGGGAGTTACAAGATGAATGTTGGTTTAAACTTAAAGGGGTATTTATTGACGGAGAGTTGGGAGCATCTGGATACAGTTAAATTTACCTAATTTTTTTGCTTATATTTATCCCAATAAAATGCGTAAATATGTAGAAAGAGAAGTGAAAATTAAAACATTCATAATCATAACTAATATCACTAACTGTCACATCAATATCACTAACATATTATTAATGTCAAGTAGTCATCACTGTTATCACTAACTAATATATCAACCATCAATTTTATTTTAGTTTGCATTACTCGACGTGAGGAAGAAGAAAAAAAATACAGATAACAAGTTCTCGATCTCGTTACCACCAACACGAGGGATCCGGTCACGAACATATACCGAAATGCAAGGGTGTCTTAAGGCGAAGTTGCTAAAGCTATGGTTTTAAGCCATCAAAAGTTTTAAGACCCCATATGTAGGTATATGTACACGTGTGTGTGTGTGTGTTTGACTAGAACTTCAAATAAACTTGTATGTATGTGTGTGTGTGTGTTTGACTATAACTTCAAAATAAACATGTATGTATGTACGTGTGTGTGTCTATGTTTTTGACACGGTTACGTTTATGCATCACTTTCATGTTGTAGAATTTCAAAATAAACATGTTTTATCTTTAGAAATCTTAAGAAAAGAAAGATTGTTTTGGATTGATTTCACCTTGTGTCACATAAGAAGAACTACACACAATAATAATGTTTATAAGTGGCTATCTCTTTTGATTATTACTTCTCAAGTGAAGTAAAAAAGCAAGCTAGGAGTTAAAAAATTTTAGTGGCGTGACTAATTGGATTAAAGGTTGTGCTTGTTGGCTACTATGACAAGGAATAAGTGTCGTTAAAAATAATAGTCATGCCTGTTTAGTCATAACTATTAGTGAAATTCAATGACTGTTTGAAGAGTTACTAATCTGTATATACAACGACTAAATTCGATTTTTAATATAAGAAATCCACTTTTCACCCAAAAACTCTTTTCTATTTTGCCGGATTTGCTACCAATTTTTGTTGCTATAGAAACAATAATTAGTAGTATTTTTGAAACCCTTGAAAACAATAATTTGTTGCAACGTGTTCAATTGTTAAACAAAGATCGTGATTAAGAATGTGAATCTTTATAAATTTCATCATGAGTTAGACTTACTATTTGTGTCTTGATTATAGACATTAGTATCTAATCTAATTTATTTTGTAACTATACCTTAAAAGGGTCTAGAATAAAGGATGTTGCATCTATGTTAATAATTATAATTAATATTAGTAAAAACTTAAATGTTATGAGGAAAAAAACTTGAATAAGTTTTTACGTCTTGTTAATGATGTTACATTAAAAAGTCTTGTTTCCTTTTTTCATAGATATCGACAAGATGGGTTTGAAAAGGTTATTCGCCAAATATGAATATGTAAATTTTTAATTAACTTTTTTTAAGTACGCTTTAAGCCCCCAAGAGGCTTGAGACACCTCTGCCATAATGATTGCAATGGCCGGCCATCGTGAGAGTAATGCCTCGTTATACATATTTTTGGCTTATGACGAGGTGTATCACAAGCCCATAGCAAGTGCTCTGATAAACTAAGAGAGTGCTTGTTTCGTAAATTTTAGATCTTATGATCTCAAATCTCCCGTCATTTTAAATCCTTTAAGTTGCATTTAGTTATGGAAAATTATTTTCGGTTTTCTTTGATTTCAAATTTCATCACCCATTTAGTTCGATTTTGACATCCATGGGAGGTGTAATACCCAAG
>JAUEJL010137392.1:0-10955 GCA_032274825.1 Drosophyllum lusitanicum | reverse complement strand
GTACCTATGCCACCACACCGCTGCACCACCGCCTCTCTTCGCCACAGATCTACCATCGCACCACCTTGAGACCACCAAATATATGTTCTTGAGACCACCACAGATCTACCATTGCCTCTCTCTCTCTACCCTCTTGCTTCATCATCTTCAAGTGAGAGATTTATAAGATCATGTTCTTGTTCCAGGTTTCATCATCTTCGAGTTTGGGTTTCTGTTTCTCTCTATCTACCCTCTTGTTTCTATTTTTCTTATGGATTTAGGTTTAGGGTTTGAAATCGCGACAGTGGTGGCGGAATGTGTGAGGCGGCGACTGTGGTGGTGGGTTGTGGGTTCTGTGAGGCGGCGACGGTGGTTGTGGGTTGTTTGAGGCTGCGACGGTGGTGGTGGGTTGTGTGAGGCGGTTACTGTGGTGGTGGGATGTGTGAGGCGCCGACAGAGGTGGTGGGATGTGTGAGGCGGCGACTTGGTGGTATGATGTGTGAGGCACCGACAGAGGTGGTGGGATGTGTGAGGACTCCAAGATGGTGGTAGGAGGTGGAGATAGTGGTGGTGGGAGCTGTGGTGTAGAAGAAGAAGATAAGATCTTGAAATGAGATGGGAGGAGGTAGAAGAAGACGATGAGAGGGAATAGGGGTAGAGAGAGAGATGTTTGTGTCTACGGTGTGAGAGGCTGAGAGGGAGAGGGTAAGGAGATGAAGTTTGATTTTTTATTTTTAAAAAAGTTAAAATAGTATTTAAACTGAAATTTAATTAAAAATTAATAAATTGGTAAAAGGACATATATACCAGTTAACAGATTCCGTTAGAAAGGACCGTGATTGCAACAAAATGGTAGTTAAAGGATCTAACTTGCAACTTTTTCAAAAAAAGTACTAAACTTGCAGTTCGTGGTTAGTTAAAGGACTATTTATGAAATTAACTCTTTAACTAATTAGGGTTTTTTTTAAGTTTCAAAATTTACCCTTATTTTACCTAAAATTTCAAACTTTACACTTGTTTGTTTCTAAAGTTAAAATTTATCTTTGTTTATCCTAAAATTTCAAACTTTGCCCTTACTTTTTCTAGATTTTGAAATTGACCTTTATTTACCCTAAAGTCCTAAACAACATTTTTAAAATACTTTAGTTTTGATAGTTTAAGGTGTTAAACTACTTAAACATATATAATTTAGAATTTTGATACTCTCCACCCTGTAACTACTCGTCACACATGGATAAAGGATGAAAATAAATCTAAGTAAGAGAGTTTATATGAAACTCATCTGACATGGATAGATGACTAAAGTTAAAATACTTCATAAGTCTAAAGTTGTGGGCTATCAATAACTTTCACCAATAACTTTCACCATGGTTTTGAGTTGATTTCAATTACTTGGCTAGCGCATGACTTTGGGTTTGAAGTGAGTGTGGAACTTATACATCTCCTTGGGTTTGAATTTTAGGTATGTTGACTTGACGGGGACATCAGGTGCTTAAGTGGGGAAGCTTGTAACAACTTGTCTTACGTGGATAAATGATGAAAAGAAATCTAAGTGCGGGAGTTTATAAGAAACGGATCCAAACACATATATGCAGTTATAATCAACTTCAAAGGATCGAATCAATTCTTTAAGCTAATTTTGCCAAATACACCCTAAAATGAAATGAAAGCATCAAAAGTTTATATACCATTAGACCTCACTATCCTTGGAGAGTTGCATGTCACCCAAACAAAATGCAATACCGAATTAAAGACTACTAAAATTTGACAAAACTCAAATATCCAAAGATCCCAACTTAAATAACAAACTATAGCCTATGGAAAATAGGTATCATAGATATGTAATAATCATGTTATAGCTAAAAGAATACATAACGCATAAAATCTGTAACTCATTCAAGAAAAGTGAATACCCGCTTGGTTGAACAATGATAACAGATGCATAAAATCAGCTTGTGCAAGTTTTGATGATCTCTTTTCTTCATACTTTCCCTGTTTCAAAATACCCAAAATTTTCTCTTTAAATTCTGACCCTTTTGCCTCACCATCATCCATTTCCATGTCATCATTATCATCATAACCATCATCATCATTATTGTCATGATCCTCAGTCTCCATGGTCAACTCACCCGAGTCTCCAAGAATAGATGCATCGCTTGTCATTTCATTCCCATTTTCCTGAGAAAGTCGTAACGCTTGGAGGGTTTTGTAGTTTTTCTCCAATATTGAAAGCACACGCTTTTGCTTAAAGATTGCACCGAGGGTTTTGTTTTTTCTGGTGAAACACATTCTGACCAAACCGTCCCATTCTTTAAAGTTGACCACCGGTGCTGGTTTTCTTGGCTCGATTCTAACAACAGACGAGTCGACTTTTGGTGGGGGTCTGAAGTTGTTTCTTCCAACTTTTAGTAAGTGGGAAACACGAGCCAAGAGTTGGGTGTTTACTGAAAGGCGACAATAAAGTGTGTCACCAGGTTGAGCCACTAATCTCATGGCGAATTCCCTTTGGAACATTATTACTGCACATCTAAATAAAGGCCTGTGGTTTAATAGTTTAAAGGTAAGTGGAGATGATATCTGGTAAGGAATGTTGGCTACACAGATGTCAAAGTATGGAAGATCACACTTGAGTACGTCTCCTTGAATAACCTGCGTCAAATTCATAAAAAATCAGTTTGTCTATATAATAAAAATCTTTCCAAATGCTAAAAGCAATCGATTTTTGTTGCGCACTGAGCTTTAATGTTGCAAAAATCTTTAATAAAAAAAGGCAACACAGTTACACAGATTGCAAAATGAGCAACTTTACTGTTTACACAAACTGTAGAAATAAGCTTCTAAAGTCTCTTTGACAGCAAGAGAAGTTAATGTCGGAAACCCCCAGGAAGGGAATTACAACCTCTAGTCGGTGAATGATTAATACTATAGTACAGATAGTCGTAAAACTTGGATTAACTTATTACAGCTTTAACTATCAAAATAAAAAATTCTCTATCATATCTTCACATGAAATTGGAAAAAGGATTCAATTCTATAAATCAATCATGCAACTGCACCATATTACTAAGACACCAAGTCACCAATAAACTTGAAAACGCAGTAATCTACAGAAAAATATTTCACTTGCCTTGAGTCGATTGGAGTGTGGAGTGCCCTGAAAACGACGTTGCAACTCGAGGACCATACGTGGGTCAAGCTCAACAGCAACAACAGATTTTCCAGCCTCTAGAAGTTTCTTGGTAAGATTACCCGTACCAGGACCAATTTCAAGAATTACATCCGTAGTATTGATTCCAGCTTTCTGGATAATTGAATCAACAAGTAAAGGATTCTTCAAAATATGTTGACCCTTTGATTTGTGGAACTGTATACCTCCTTGATAATGATTTGAAGAGGCAGTCCCACGCGACGGCTTCTCCTTCCTGATTTTCCCTCCCACCATGCTTACTAGGTAATTGATAAATGATTCTTTCCTGTTGATTTGACATGCTTCAATTAGATTCCACTTCTCACTTTTGGCAAACAAGTAGGTTACTTTTCAGATTACAACAATCGATAAGCATTGCCCTGGGTAAAGGATATTTTAGTGATTATCTGATAATTGCGGTTTCAAACCAATCAGAAAGTAGCTTCTAGTGTTTTGGTTTAGTGAAACTGATTATTTAGTGTCAAACAGTGTCAGTTTTCGATGATCAGCTTTAAGTGTAGCAGCAACAAAACTAATTCCAATTATCTTACATTATTTAGGGATCAATTGACATCTAAATCCCTAAATAATTAGAATTTACCATTTATCACAACTTCAAAAAAAACATTATTTCCAGCAATTGTTAGTTTATCCAATTCTGTTGATCTCATAACAATCTGTCTTAGATCATGACCACAGCATAACTATTATAAACAACACTTTTAGGTAATACACTAGATTAGTACACCTAAACTTCAATTCGATACATAAAATTTACAAAATTTGAAATTCAATTGTGCTTAACACAACCACCAAAACTCAGTTTAACACATCTGTGTCACTTGCTCAAACTAAAAATTATCTTGCATGAACAGTGCCAAAATCAAATGAGGCATGACATAAAAAAGTAATGCAATCCAGCAACCAAAACAAAAGGTGATTACAACAAAAATCAACAAAATTTGGCTCTGAAAATTTATTATTCGCAAACCTTCAAAATCAAATATGAAAAAGAAATCCTTAAACATAAAAGTAACATAATTTCGCAAACAACTACACTAACAGAAAAAAACAGGTTATCAAACCTGTGTCGTCTTCATTACTAATAGGAATGGCAACAGGCCGGTTTTGGGCCGAGGATTGGTCCCCCTCCCCCGGTTAAAAAACCGCGGAGATTTAATCGGGGATCCCCATCGGGTAATGGGCGATAACTGCGGGGATAAACTTTCAACTTAAACGGTTAGTTTTCACCGCAGGGATCCCCGTCACTGCTTAACCATAACATGAATTGGATTGTTTATAGAAGATCTAACCATATTTAATCAGTTTACAAACTATAGTAATCACAATTATAATATCAAATGGATTGCAGAGCAAGAAGAGTCTAACCATAATCAATCAATTAACCAACTATATCATCACAACCATAATCTGCCGACAGAATCACTACCATAATCTTTTCTGTTAAGTTGCTCTTCCACATTAAATAGACTATACAAGTGAACCATTCATGATTTATGAAGTACCAAAATACCAAATGCATGTGATGAGGAGCATCAATTACCAACTACACCATGAACTAACTGATGAGCTAATTGATGAGGAGAATCAATTAACAACAATTGATGAGGAGAATCAATTTATAACCCAAATTTAGGTCAGATAAACCATTAAGTATGAACCAACTGATGAGGAGCATAAATTTCACCATTTATGAAGTACCAAACACAGAGACGTCACAGGTGGTTGGAACAGTGGTCGAGATACCTCAGACCACACCGAATAAAAAAAAAGAACACAAATTTACGAAATCCCAAAGTACCAAACCTTGAATCGAGAGACGAAACTGTGCCTGAGCAGCGGTCGCAGTTGGTCGGAGCAGTGGTCGAGAGACCTCACACCAAAATCGATGCCGCAGATACGAGCAGGTGGTCGGACTTCGTAGGTGAAGAAGGTGGTCGGACGTCGGAGAATCGTAGTTGGCTTTTCGCTGTGGACCTATGGTCGAGTCGTCGAGAGGTTGGAGAGGAGCTGAGAGACGAGTCACATAGACGCTAGAAAATAGAAATTAGGGTTTTCTGTTTTAGGGGATGTTTGTTTAAGTTTTTTTTGTAGGTTAAGCTTATGAGTTTAAGAGTTCTTACTTTTGAGAGAAAAAATTATTTAGATTAGCTTATAACTTATAAAAGGTGTTTGACTTAGCTTATTAATGTAAAATGATCAAAAAGGACATCCTTACATTAGCTTATTAATGTAAAATGATCAAAAAGAGGGTTTAAAGATAAATATGAAAAAATAAGCTCACCAGGAAGAAAATAAGTTGATTCAAAATGGCTTATGAAAAATTACTTATTTTTATAAAAATAATCTAATAAGCTTAAGCCGATAAGCTTAGTCAAACACATAAAATATGATAAGTTAAAAACATAAGCTCATAAACTAATAAGTCAAAAAAATAAGCTAAAACAAACACCCCTTAGACATGCAGATTGTTACAATAGAATAATGAAGTACATAGGCTGTTTAAAGAAGATTTATTTTAGAAAGAAAAAAAGAAATCAGAAGGAAAATAGAAAAAGTTTTGTATTTTTGAGTTATTTTAAAAGGAGAATGGAAATTATTTGAAACGAAAGTTTGATTAATTTTTACTCCTATACTTTTCTTTCAAAAGTGGAAAGATTTGAAAGGAAAAGAAAGAAAATTTTTTATGATTTTTCGTAAGTGATGAAATTACCATTAATCACAATAAATATTTTTTTAAAAATAAGGGTATTATTGTAAAAAGATCATTTTTCTTTTCTTTCTCTCCAACTCGGGAACACAAGCTTAAACTGATAAGCTTAGCCAAACACATAAAACATGATAAACTCAAAACATAAGCTTATAAGCTAATAAGCCAAAAAAATAAGCTAAAACAAACACCCCCTTAGACATGCCGATTGTTACAATAGAATAATGAAGTACTTAGGCTGTTTTAAGGAGTTTTATTTTAGAAAGAAAAAAAGAGATCGGAAGGAAAATAGAAAAAGTTTTATATTTTTGAGTTATTTTAAAAAGAGATAGGAAATGATTTGAAACGAAAGTTTGATTAATTTTTACTCCTAAACTTAACTTTCAAAAATGGAAAGATTTGAAAGGAAAGGAAAGAAATTTTTTTATGATTTTTCGTAAGTGATGAAATTACCATTAATCAAAATAAATATTTTTAAAAAAATAAGGGTATTATTGTAAAAAAACCTTTTTTTCTTTTCTTTCTCTCTAACTAGGGAACACAAACTTATTTCCTTTCTTTCCAATTTCTTTTTTAATTTATTTTCAACTCGGAAACACGAAAAATCAAAATCAAAATCATTATCCTTTCTTTTCTCTCGTTAATTTTCTTTTTTATTCTTTTCTTTCCTTGATGTATCTCGGGAACACAACGTTAATGATTTTGTGGTATAAATAATTTAAAGACTCTGTATTAATTTATCTCTGAATATGACATACAGGGCCGGCCCAATGCCTGTGCGGCCCGTGCGCAGGCTCAGGGCAGCAGTGGATTTGGGGGCATCATAGGTTTAACCCATTACATGTATACCTAGCCTCATTTAAAAAAATAAAAATAAAAAAAAGACAGAAACCGAAGAGGCGAAGGTAACCAAGGGGGGCAGTGCTGCGGCGGAAACCGAACAGGCAAGAGAAGACCTATGGTCTATCGATTGGCTGAATCCCCGGTCCCAATGCTACTCGTTCCTATTTTGAAAGATCTATACTCAACTGCATACCTCTGTAACTCTGTTTCGAAAAATCGATAATCAGCTTTGAGTTTTCAAGTTTCAACCTGCAACCTTGAGTTCTTGTCGTCGACTTCCACAGTTCCATCCTTTGGTCGCTGCAGCGCTGCCCTCCTGCTGCGCTGCTCGCCGGTCTTCGGTCTGTCTCCTGCTCCACGCCTCCACTGCTCGCCGGTCTTCACTCTTTAGTCGCTGCCTTGCCGCTCGCCGGTCGCCGACTTCAAGTTTCAACGGCGATAAGTAAGTTTCTTTTTTTTTGAATCGCAGGTCTTCTGCTGCTATGCTATCTTCTTTCTCTTTTTAAGCTTTAATACGATATTATTTTGTTTTATTTTATTATTTTATTAGTGATAGACATGTTATCTGCTTTCTCTTTTATTTATTATTTTATTAGTGATAGACATGCTATTGCTTTCGCTTTTTAAGCTTTAATATGATATTATTTTATTTTATTTTATTTATTATTATATTAGTGATAGAGAGATGATAGATGAATGACATATAACACTAATCCATCGAGACCACTATGACTCTATAAGCTAGTCTATTTAATTCTTCAATTTCTAAATTCTAAATTCTTAAAATTTTATTTAATCTGATTTTTTATTCTAATTTTTTATATCTTATTTGATTTTAAATTTAATATGATTTTATAACTGTGTTTTGTATATTGAAATGTTGTAGAATTAATCAAAGTATATTTGTCTAATTGTCTTAAAAGGGTCAAAAGAACAATACAACACAAGCTTTGAAGGCTTGAAGTTTATTAGCTTAATCAGGTTTTATCCTTTTAAGCTTGTTATTTACTTTGTATTCTTTGCTTTATTGCTTAGTTGCATGATTAATTGATTGCATAGTTGATTTACTTTGTATTCTTTTTACTTATACATTTATGTAATATATTTTGTTTGTGCGTGATAAATTCCATACATAAGGGCATTAGTAGCTCCTTCGCACAGGGCATCAAAACTCTTTGGATCAGCCCTGATGACATGCTATTTGATAAAGGTTCTGAATGATGCAAATTCATTTTAAACTTAATAGTAATATATCATATTATAAGATATGATATGATTTTTAACAAGGCAATATGTGAAAGGAGTATTAGGGTAAAATACTTTTTGTTTAATTATTCAGAATGTACTTTAAGGTATAATGATTCAGCAATATTCTTTTGTTTCATTCAGAACAGTCTTCATTCAGAGACGTAATCAAACATGCTGAATATTGAACAATTCAGCATTCAACGCTGAATGGTTTCATTAAATTGCAAATAAACAGCCTCTTAGGCTGCATTTGCATTTGGTTGTGACAATTGTTTTTATTTTAGAAAATTAAAAAAACATATTTATATATGTTATTTTAATCGGTTTTCGGTTAAAAATTTTAAAAGTACGTTTGGTTAATAGTGATAGACTTTTTATTTTCTATTTATAAAATAAGAAAACATGTTTGAATGTATATTTTTATAAGTTTTCAGTTTATAATATTGTTATTTTAAATAATATAATATTTAAACATAAAATTAAACAAATGAAGATTTTGATTTATTTTATATTATTATGGCTACATTTTTTTACTATGATTGAATATCCACCTACTTTTATATCTGAATATGCTTATAAAAATAGCAATCGAAATAAAAAATTTTAGTCATCAGAGACATTGAATACTATATTTGTTACAGGAATTATTACGTAACTTGAAGAATCTATAATTTTTTAGATTAGTCTCGTATTAAAGTAGTAATAATGATATATTTGATGCCTTACAAAAAAATGTTGATGTATTTGAAAACAAATGAAGGAGAGGGTTATTGTGAGAATGTATATGTATGTGATGATGAGAGGACAAATATTAATCATTCATTAAATGTTGATCTATTAGATCTAACGGTAAAAATTCACCCGTCACAATTCAAGGCTGGACTCTGAATAAAATGAAAGATCAAATGTAGATCATCTAATAAAATCAAATAAAGTGTCAGGATTAAATCCTTTATTTTTATTTAAATATTTATTCTCATTTAAAAATTTATAAAACGGTGGGTTGATTTTATTTCAATTGTGATGTAGTATCGTACATCTCCTACTACAAAACTTTTCAATTTGGAAAATTATGGAACATAAAATCCTTAAGAAGCTTCGTATCAAATAGAAAATGTCTTCATGTAATATTGTTTCCTTCACATACTCAGATAACTTTGTTTCAGACTTGTAGTGCATATACAATATATTTTCTATTTACAACTAAAACTATTTATATTAGATATGTATATATATAATAACTAATATTCGGTTATTTGACACGGGGATCCCAGATAATTTTGGGTTTTTCCTGTCCCAAACACAATCTGTTTATGTCGATTTTCGGTTTTTCTCATAGGTTTAGGTTTTTTTGTCACACTATTCGTTAGTCGACGACCAACCTATAGCCGGGAAGGAGAGCAGTGGAATTGAATGCGGTCATAGGCTTAAACAAAAAATGATGCATTCTGGTTCTTAAGTAGTATTATTAGTAATATTTCTTTTTTTCAAATTATTATACTTTTATTATATTATCATATGATAATAGGATAAAAATTTAAAGAAGGAAAGAAAAACAGGTGCAAAGAAGACAAAAAAACATATAATAAGTCAAGTCTACGCTTATAAAAAGTCTCATCGAATTGTTATCACCTTTTTAAGCTATACATGTAATATGTAAATACTTATATTAACTTCGAACTATTAAAAATTTGAGATTTTTTGAATTACCTTGTTTTGAATCGAATCTAAGTCGGTTCAAGCATAAATTATCAAGCTCGTGACCAAAGGGTCTTTGGTGTAACAATATCATGTGGTGATTAAAGGTATTTCCCTCTATGAGGTTGATGGTTTAAGCCCCGTTATGAACATACATGTAGATTTTATAAGAGCGTGTGTTTGTCATTCAAAAAATTTATCAAGTTCTTAAGTGAAACTTGTGTCAAATATACTTCTTTTGAGTATGATGTCTCTTGAATATTTTTTAAGTTATTTCGAAAATCTAATTAAGCTTAAATATTCATGTAAAAACTTATCAAACTATTCGAATGGTGGTGTCATGTTCAAGTTTCGTTCAGGATTGTTGCAACCCATCTTCTAATGAAAGAGTACATATATAGTCAAACCACATCGGTTCGGATAGGGTTATTGTGGTTAAGAAATTATTCGAAACTAGTTGTTTGTTTGGTTTATATTAAAGAAAACGAAGAAGAAACCGATTATGCTATTTAGAACCTTCTATAATTTATCAACTTGTTTTTTGTACATTAACCCACTATATATCAGGTGTGTTTGGCGGAAATAACTGGTAGCTGGAACTGGAAACTGGTAGTTGATAGCTGAAAGCTGGAGCTGGAGGCTGTATATTTTATTTATATATGTGTTTGGCAAATTAGAGGAGAAATTATAAAACAATTAAAGAGGGTATTTAAGTAATTTGGTATATAAAAAAACTTTTAACTAGTTTTAAAAGTTACTTCAAGAAGCTTTTTATTAGAGTTTTTTGTTTAAAAAAGCTTCCGGTTTTTTCATCCGAACATGACTTGTAGTATTTTTTTTCTCAAAACAGAAAGTTATTAGCTCCAAAAACTAAAAAAACTGCGTACCAAACATACCCATTATATTGGATAGTTTGGTTCGGTTGTTATATAAAACTAAAGGAGATGTGACGTATGCTGCTAGTAACATATATCTTACGTGTTTTAACACTCACAAACACTTTTAAATAAGGGGTATATTAGTTAGACATTTCATCATTTACTTATTTAAGTGTTTGTGAATGTGGAAACATATATTACATGTGCTTCTAGCTGCTCTAGGGTGTTGCTAAATTAACACCCTTTTTACTAAAAAACATCATAAATCTACATCTAAAAACACCCTAAATATACATCCTAAATTAGAGATACCGTTACTATAATTAAGCATTGAATTATAAACTATAAATACAACTAATCACAAATCATGAAGTAACCAGTAAACCACCGT
>JAUEJL010137381.1:0-10955 GCA_032274825.1 Drosophyllum lusitanicum | reverse complement strand
AAAGTCGGACCCTAAAGTCGGATCTCTCCAAAAGTCGCACGGATCATATGAAAGTCGCATGAAAAGTCGGATGAAAACGGGGTAGCGCCGCGACCTACACATCTGTCGCACCGCGATCTTTGAATTTCCAACTCATCATCTTCTTCTTCAAATTTCCAGCAGACTTTATTCCCAATATGATCCATGTCTATCATCTGATTTTTCATGAAAACACTTCTAAAACAAGTATAGACCTCATATATCATGTAACTAACATTAAGAGCACATCAAAACCTCTTAAAACACCAAATCATGCAAAACCCATTTGCTAAGTTTACATATAAGTTTCAACAATGGTGTTTTCATAATACAAGCATAAACTTACCAACAAAACATATCTATATGATCAGAATCAAGCTAGGAACATAGTCTTACCTTTACTTTGAATTAACAAACAACAAATCCTCACTTCCAAATTTCAAGTTTATGCTTCTTCTTAACTTTCTCTCTCAAAACACACACATACACACACTATGCAGATTTCAAAGTGAAAATGCAATATAACACCCACGTATGTATTTCTCAAAATGAACAAGCAGGAGGTGCAATTATTTAAAATTACTCATGATTAGTCACCTAATCCAAATATATATACATATCTTACATGCATACGTACACAATTCATACAATATATATATATTTCTTAATCAATATATATTCTACTTATTTAAAAGTTAATTACCAAATAATTAAATAAGCATTTAATCAATTAATAATCACGTATAAACGTACCGAAACCTAAGTAACAACTAGGCCCAAACTCAGGATGTTACAGAACCCAACAGACGTGGCAAAACAAGTGGGTTCGTAGAATAAGTATCGAAGTGATTCAAGGAATTAGTAAGTTTCAAGCAATTAGAGAATATATGAAGATGGGTGTATGTACCATCACTGACATTTCTACTGCTGGTAGTAAGATTTAAATGTATTTGATATATTTATATTCAATAAAGTTATATTGTCTTTCAAAAAAACATAAGACCACCGGTAGTCATGACTATCATGATTGACTGTGATATCAGTTTGGCCGTCCTATGTCTATCTCATGACTAAACAGATCTAGTCATAACTAACATCAGTATCACTATCATTACTGGACCCTAATATTAATTTTGATTAATATGATTAGTTAAAAGAAATTAAAAGAAAAAGAAAATAAAAACGAGCTATGGAGCTCATCACCACGGTGACAAGATGCCGGATGACAAATGGGTGACTAAACCTCGGTAGTCTTGAATTTAAAATGTTTTTATTGTTTGTTAGCATGGTTAATTTTTCATATTTTTAATTTAGCATTTTTGATAAAATATTTTTATAGCATAATCACGAGTAACAAAATTCACTGCAAAAAATAAAGGGAATAGAATTAGAAAACGTGTTAAACTTATAAGGAAATAAAGCGTTATGTACAATAATAATATACAAAGCGATGATGTGGAAATCCGAAATTCAAGACGTCGTTTTTTAGATGTGTTGTTTGCGACTATTCGGTGCTGCCGGCCCCTTCCTCCACACACACACACACACACAAGAGAGAGCAGCATATACCTATAAGAATCTCCCCTCCCTCTATAAACACGATACGCCCTTCTCTCTATCCTATTCAATTCCAACTGTTTTTCAAAAATCTCTCTCATCTTCTTTACCTAATTACCAAATTTGGTTTCAATCACACACAAGACAAACAAATTGAACAAAAAATGGTAGTGGGGATGATGAAATGGAGGCCATGGCCACCGCTGACATCCAAGAAATTTGAAACCAAGGTTATCGTCCGGCATCTTCAAGGTTTGCTTGATGATACTGCAACTGCAGATGGTGGTTGTCAAGATCTTTCGAAATTGGCTGTTGAAATTAAGTGGAAAGGGCCTAATAAGTACAACAATCCGTTGAGTTTTAAGCGTCGAAGCTTGAGGAGGAATGTTACCAAGGAAGGATCTTTAAAAGATGATCGGATTGTTGAATGGAACGAAGAATTTGTTACTGTTTGTAATTTCTTGGGTTTGAAAGATGGGGGTTTTCATCAGTGGGAAGTTGCATTCACGGTGTTTGATGTAAGTCCTCAATCAATCACATTAATCTTTTATTGTGGGGTTCAATTGTTTTCTTGTTTCTAACTACAAATTTATTGCATTTATGTTTTATTCAAAGAACTAATTTAACTTCTTCATGAACAACCTCCGAAAAATTCTTCATCTAACTGTATTTCTTTTAATTATTATATATTAGTATTAGTATTATTTTTACTACGTATAAAGATCGAGATCAAACGGGTTTTTTCTGAGACTATTCATTTTGTAGTAAAATTGAAGATCTTTTATAGTTTTATTAGACTTTATGGGAGATGGTTATCATCTGGGTAAGGTTTTCATACGTGTCAATTTCAACCATTAATATTTGTTATTTCTGATGTTCCCCCCTTTTTGGGGTTCAAAGTTCTCTATATATTCAACTAATAATTATATTGTTTGATTAGCAGATCACTTTTTTTTAACTGAAAGCCATATTCTGGATAAAAAATGACTGCATACCAGCATGTTCCAAGTTTTATCCCCAATAAGGCCTTCTTGATTTCCTAGAGATAATCATCAGAAGTATGTACAATTTCAAAAAAGATCATAAACAAGTAAATAACTCTAGTTTTAGGCAGAAGAAATCTTCATGTGTTGGTTTTGACTTGCTACTGCTCATGATCACGATCATAAAATAATCCAAGTTTTTACATCGCCTTTGATTTTTGTTATTTCTGCTATGATATGATCACTTGATGATCAATAAACCAAAACTAATAAACATGTTCCTTTACTAGTGGTAACGTTATAGTTCTAGCTTTCTAACATTAAACACAAGTTTTTGTCAACAAAAGAAGGCGACCTTTTTAGTATTTTTCCAAATTAATGCTGTGGGCCTTCAATTATCTATACCCATCTTCTAACGTGCCGTTCCTATAGAGCCAGTATGAACAAATATGATGACTGCTTTAAGAATCTATCTTGAGATTATAATCAGCTGGGAATTTAAAACTCTATTTCTTAAGTTATTTTCCTATTCCTGCCAAAGTTGACTTGGAATACAGGAATACCTTACCTAAAAGCTAGCTAGCAACCCGCCCCAGATAACTTTATCATATTTCTCTACAGAAAGAAGGTTCCTTTTCTTTTCTCCTTTTGTCTTGAAGGTATATACAATTAAAACTTAATGACATTGTTTAAGCAATTAACAAACTAATACACAAATATACAACTTAAGGGTAGTTTAGACTTTAGATCCTCGGATATTGTTGTGCCAAAGGGTAATTGGTTTTATGTGTGTTCATATTAATATTTTGTTTCTCGTTCAGGGATTAAACCAAGGACCAAAAAAGAGGTATTCGACTGTTGCAACTGGATCATTAAACCTTGCAGAATTTGCTTCATCTGCTGAACAAAACGAGACGGATTTAAGCATTCCTCTTTCAGCTCCAAGTGGCATCACTGAGTCTGGACTTAAACTTTGTGTAAGTGCCTTTAGTATGTCTTTTGATCATTGATTCTGCAATAATGTCATTTATTTTATGTATTAAGTTTTTTTTTCGTTCAATTATGCAGGTATCGCTCAGCCTGCAAGAGCTGAGGATTGCACACGAGACTACAGAACAAGCGCAGGGATGTGTTATTCCTCTTCCATTATCACCTGGTAATGGAGAAGTCTCGACTACAGAAAAAGATGAGCCCTCAGGTCTTAAAGCTGGTCTTCGAAAAGTCAAAATCTTCAGGGCTATATCAGTCAATCGAGCTAAAAAGGCATGTCGAGAAGAAGAGAGTAGTGATGGAAAAAGCTCGGTCAGAAGTTATGATTCTGATTACCCGTTTGACACCGACTCACTTGAAGCAGATGAAGTTGATTCAGAAGAAATAAAAGATGCTGATTCTTCTGTAAGAAAATCTTTCAGTTATGGAACTCTGGCTTATGCAAATCATGCTGGAGGGTTATCTCACTTCAATCTAAGTTCTAGTGAAGATGAAGATTGGATATATTACCGGAATTTTAAAGAAAAATCCGATTATTCAGATGCATCCATCATCGATCCCTCAGAAACACAAATTCCAAAACGAAGCATCTTCCCATGGAGGAAGAGGAAGTTGAGTTTTAGATCCCCGAAAACCAGAGGAGAACCGCTTTTGAAAAAGGATTCTGGAGAGGAAGGTGGGGATGATATAGATTTTGATCGCCGAATGCTCAGTTCTTCAGATGAGTCCACTTATAGGGTAAAATTCTCTTAACTCTATATAATCGACCTTATCTTCTGTAAATATATTACCTTATAATTGAGTTGACTTTTGGTTATAAATGTGGCTGCAGCTCAAGAGTGAGGAGGGCATGAATACAAACAGATGTTCACTCTCTGAATTTGGAGATGACAATTTTGCTGTAGGTAGCTGGGAGAAGAAGGAAGTGATAAGCAGAGATGGGCAGATGAAGCTCCAGACTCAAGTATTTTTTGCATCAATTGACCAAAGGAGTGAAAGAGCCGCTGGTGAAAGTGCATGCACAGCTTTAGTCGCGGTTATAGCCGATTGGTTCCAAAACAATTGGAATGAAATGCCAATAAAGTCACAACTTGATAGCCTAATTCGGGACGGTTCATTAGAATGGAGAAATCTTTGTGAAAATGATGTTTATAGGGAGCGGTTCCCAGATAAGCATTTTGACCTTGAGACCGTACTCCAATCCAAGATCCGTAATCTTGTTGTAGTCCCTGAAAAATCTTTCATTGGATTCTTTCAGCCTGAAGGGCTTGAAGAGGGTGCTCTTCACTTTCTTGATGGTGCTATGTCATTTGATAGCATATGGGACGAGATTAGTAGCATTGGGTCAAACTATAGTGACACCATGAACCCATTGGTCTACATTGTAAGCTGGAATGACCATTTTTTCGTATTGAAAGTTGAACGGGATGCATATTATGTTATTGACACGTTGGGAGAGAGGCTTTATGAGGGTTGCAATCAGGCGTATGTGTTGAAGTTTGACAAAGAGACGACTATTGAAAGATTACCAGTTGATACTCAAAAGTCAAATGAGAAGTCAGAAGGCGAGAAAGCCAATGAAAGTCAAAGTAAGGAGACCTCAGCGGTTATATGTAAAGATAGTGAGAGAGATGAAGTGGAGAGTACTGTGTGCAAAGGGAAAGAGTCTTGCAAGGAGTATATAAAGAGCTTTTTGGCTGCAATCCCTATTAGGGAACTGCAGGCTGATCTCAAGAAAGGGTTGATGGCAGCATCTACCCCTGTTGTTCATCACCGGCTGCAAATCGAGTTTCACCACACCAAGCAACCTGTGGATGGTGAGTTGTCTTTGGTTGAAGTGGGCACTAACACAATGGCTATTAGTGTATGAACTAACACAGGTCAAGTAGTCAACTGTTTTGTTACGTGTTGTTGTAGCCTAGCACCCGCTCTCGTTTCAGAAATCGTGTTTCTACCTGAACAGGTTAAGAAGTGAGTGTGGTTAGTGTGCTCTTATCGTGGTTATTTTGGTAGGTGATTTGGTCTTTTTTAAGTTTTAGATATGAAGTCTTTAACGGTGTTATGAGACAACTCTTAAACACGTTTAGGATTGAAGTTTTAAATGTAAATGTTGATAACTTGTGTTCAACAGCTTGTCATAGAGCTCGTTATGGTGCCTCGTCATCCACTCATCCTCGTGATGGCAGTCATCTACTACCCCTTGTTTGTTATCAACTTGTCATCCGGGTGCCTCGTCATTCTGATGACGAGCTCGGTAGCTCATTCTAAGTTTTTTATTAATTTTTTTCAACCAATCAAATTAATTTAAATAGATAGTATGTGGTCCAGTAATGATAGCGGTGTTGATGTGACAGCCAGACAGTCATTACTAGGGCTGTTAGTCATAAATAGTTGTATGTTAGTAATTTTGACGTGGCAGACAGTTATTACTATGTGCTGTCTTAGTGTCTCGTTTCTCTATTGCTTTCAAACGTGTCGACACAAAGCATCATATTCATTATATACAGAATCATTTACATACATTGATAGGTGTGATGATGCCGTAGCAGTGAGAAATACGTAGTATAAAAAGGTTAATCTATGGTCTCGACTAGTGCTACTACTAATAAGATCCTAAATTGTGTAATCCGGAGTTAAATGGATACGTCCTAGGTTTGGTCCTCGTCATATCACATGTCCCTGGTTTTTGTTAATCCGATTTATTGGTTTTGAGTTGCCGTGAGATTTGTCATTAGAGGCCCATGAGTTGTTGTATTATTCGGCAACTTTCTTCTTATTATCAGAAAAAAAAGATGAGATGTTAAAACAATTGGAAATTTTAGAAACTAAAAATACCTCCGTATATTGGAACAAATAATAACAAAATATTTTGATTGATTTGTACATAAGTATTTTGGATTAGTGATTTAGGTTGCATTTAACAAGATAAAAAATTTCTGTTTTTTGTTTTCTAAGAAAAATGGTCAACATGTTTAGATGAGACTATGAGAGGGTGGTGTTTTCATTTTACAGGGAAAAATGAAAAACATATTTGGTTGAAATGTTTTCTTAGAAAAATTGTTTGAAAAAGTGAGGGAGTTAGGAAAAATGGGAAAAAGTAAAAAGTATAGGAGTTTTCTGTTTTTCAGGAAAAATGTGTAAGTAAACGAATTTTCAAGTTTCCAGTTTTCTTAGAAAAATTTCTTAAAAAAATGATTGATGTTTCTGGAAGTAACGCAGCCTTAGTTTTTTTAATCACTTTTATTTATAATATAAGATTACAATAATTTACTAATTTTTTCAGCGGCTTTTAAATCTACCCAATTTTAGTTCACTACAAGACTTGAATCCATAATTTCAGGTCATGGGCAACACCAAACATCAATACCGCTGGCTAGAACCCATTGATCACTATTTTACTACTTACTAATCTTTGCTATTAAAAATGTAATTTAATAATGATGGAGAGAGCTTAATTCTTTGAGAAACTATCACTTTTGTAAATAGATTTGTGGATCCTTTGAAGAGTTGTTTTATTTTACTAATAGATACGAATTTAGTGACAGATACGAATTGGTATTTAAGGGCAAACACTTTTTATTGCCTTAAATAATGTTGTTATTAAATGTGATGAAACATGGATTAAGAAATCAAGATAAGGATCACACAGCCTGCTTGAAATAGAGTCCATGACCTGCAAATTATAGATATAATGTCATCTTAGTTGTTGACTATTTTTCATTGATGTTTATCTGTTTTTTTTTACAACGAAGTTATGTTAGTAAACTGGGTCCGCAGTGACATCCATATAGGGCAGTATGCGAGCACCAAGCCACGCGCCATGAGGGAGTAAACCCTCCTCCATTGTTTCCGGAAACCCCCACAATGTGGCTCAAACTCGAGACTTCACAGTGGGGTAAAACCCTCCATATCACTAGGACAAGTCCTAGTTAGTTGATGTTTATCAGTTTATTAGTTTATTAAATCCTTTGTCTGTCGTGAGCATCTGTCAAGGCCTCACGACGCGTCACCCTTATTGCGTAAGGCTCGTGATACCCCTTGTTATTGCTTGGCTCATCATTTCCATAATGGGGATAAGCGGTAATATGTTGTTTTTTTAAGGTGAGACTAGTCATGACAGTCACCACTAAGGGCAGTTAGTCGTCTCGGTTATTTATGTTGATGTAATAGTTAGTCGTGACAGTTACCATTATGACTACTCTTATGGCTTTGGTGTCATTGTTCTTTGAGGAAAAATCAAGTAATTACAATGGAATGAAATATGATGCATGACTATTGTCATTCTTATTTATCTTCTCATGGTTCCTTCGATATCGACAAACAATTGTATGCCTGTGAAAAATTTTCCTTAATGAATTTCGATTTATATGGGGAATTACATGGCTGTAATAGTTTTGACTTTCACATTCTAGATCAAAGCATATTTATAAACAAATAAACATATGCTAACTAGACAGACACAAAAAAGCATATTTGAGGAGTTATCCCTATGTTAATATATAGGGTAAATTGCATGAAAATACAATGAATTTTGTCTTAGTTATCATTGTATTATATGCAAGTTGTTATATACTATGAAAATTATAGAAAAGTTACAATGATAACTAAATATTAAACACAGAAAAAAGTTGTTTACATACGATAAGAAAATAATGAAAGTTGTTGTATTATTTTTAAGAATTTAAAGTTGATTGTATACAATGATAATTAAGACAAAGTTAGTTGTATTTTCATACAGATATATTGTCCTTAACTTCTATGTATCTTTTTATTATGAGAATGAAATACAAGAATATTGTTCTGCAGGTAGCCGCCAGGTAACATCATGCTTCATAATTTCATATCATGGCAATTGGTTTAAAATCTCATCCTCATTTTAGTTCCACTTTGGTAAAATATTTACAATGCGCGCATTGCTGAAACCTTTATATCGATTGAACTTTTTCCTTCATTCAGTAGGTGTTGAACGGAAGGCTAGATAAATGAGTGAGGAGTGACGGGAATGTGAGTTTATGGCATTACAACCTTAGTAGACTAGTCCAACCGCAATGGAGGTCGGCATGAACAATTTCCTATGGTGTCAATTTTCAATAGCATTCTAAAGATTCTTGCAAGTAGTGATAGTTATACCTTTTGATTGTTCTTTACTGCCCGTGGTTGATTCTTGCAAGTAGGAATTTCATGTACATTATTATGACCCAGATAACAAATTCATAGTTTTGGTTAAATTAAAAAAGAAAATGTGATTTACTAAAAAACAGATTATTATATAAGGTGCAATTGAAGAAAAAATTGACGATTATAAAACCATAAAACGAAAAAGAATCATAAACAAGACGACAAAGAATAGCTTACAAAAATTCCAACACATTTTATCAAGTGACAATGACAACACACTTAAAACACAGGCGCCAGAAAACATTCAGCAGCAAATGGGACAAATGATCAGGCCATTCTCGTTACATTCCCTACACTTCTCCGGCGACAATCCGTCACCGGAAGCCACCTTCCGGCTGCCACTGCAACTAAAACACACCACAAACCGAACTCCGGCACACCCTTCACAGGATCCTGCCGATGTGTTTACCGGAATCCCAGCCAAAAGCGGCCGGAATTTCCCTTGCTCGTGCAACCGTAGTACTTCCTCTGCTCCTCCGATGTACCTCCCCTTTATAAACAGCCTCGGCGGCACCACTTTTCCGCCCAAAATTCGCCATAGTTCGTCTCTGAAATCCAAGTGCATTGATAGATCTCGTTCGTCGTATACAACCCTAAAACTTTCGAGTAAAAAGCGAATGCTCGAGCAATCTTCGAATGTCTTTCGGATGCTTCTGAGTCCTGTTGTGTACAGAATTACCGAATCGCTTCCTCCCGGAGGACAGATTCTCTCGAAATCCAAAATTGGGTTATTGATTTCTTCTACTTTCATCGATTTTAATGGCCGTTCTTCCTCTGGCTCTTGATCTTTACCTAAATCTTCTCCGATGCTCTGTAATTCTCTGTTTCTCCTCTCTTCTTCTTGAGCTTTAACCTCAAAAACCGCCTGCTGAAAAGCAGCCAAAAGATTCGGGTCGAAAAGAGTTCCGGAATCCAAATCCGGTGGCCGGAAAGACGAGATGTCAATCTCCGACAAAGGGGTAACAGCCGAAGTTTTAGAATTCACATGTATCAGCTTCTGATCAGCAATCGGCACACTCACGGGTCGAAAATTTTCTTTGTCCTCGTCAACACAATCCGAATCGGAACCATCATCATCTTCAAGATCCTTCATGAGCTCCGAGACATCGATGATTTCATGTTCTTGGACTGAAACACAGATGCTTTCTTCCATCTGATTTTCTGTTTCTTCAGAAACCAAATTGGTTTCAAATTTACTGCTTGATTTTGCAAACATATTATCGGTAAACCCGTCGGCTGCATTAACATGAAGGATTCGTTCGGGTTTCAGGTACCCGATTGTTTTAATCGTCTTCAGTTTCTTCAAGAACTTCCCCTTAACACTCTTCATGTTCCTCGTCTTCTTTCAGACCAATATATGGAAAATCTATATGTATATATTCGTCAAGAACATTCAATTTCTTGAAATGTTCAAATGGGATAAAACTGGGGATTTCGATGGGGTTACAAAAGGGGAGACTGTTGGCTTGTTTTATGTGGTTAACGGCTACAAAGATTATGGGGGCGTAGTTTTAAATTATGTGATGATAGGGTACGGCAGGTACCACCAGTAGCTCGGGTAGAGATGATTTTGGGCCGTCAGATGTACCGTGATGATGATGGGTGGTAGATTCGTAAATTCTTTATTGTGGATAGCAACGGTCGAGCCGGTTCCTAGTGCGACTTTTTCTCAATTACTTATCATTATTTTGACAATTTCTTTTGCGATAAATATTATTAGAGGTTAGAAAAGAGTATTATTTATCTTCACATTTCATTTTGTAATTAGTAAAAGGATAAACTAAAAAAAATAGTAAAAAAATATATCATTTTTTAAATATTATATATAACTCTAACACTATGTTCGAGAGTTTTAATTTAAAGAAAAGATTTGAAAGGGCAAGAAATTAATAAAAATTGTGTTTTCGAGTTCTTTTAAAAGAGAAAAGAAAGTATTTGAAGATTTGAGAAATATTCAATATAGTCATAATTTAATTCATAGTTCTGAGAAACAACTTTTAGCCATTAGATTTCAAGATTCAATTGTCCAGATTCAATCTTAGATAATAATTAAAATTGATATATTTATATGTAAGGGTATGAACATTTCTGACTTTTTGACTATAGCTCACCACTTTCTCTCTCCTCTAATTTATTTAAAATTAATTATCTTACAAACCGTTAATCGTTAGACGAAACGAATTATACCGTTGCGATCCTCGTGTTCCCCTCTTTTATTAGAGAGGTCAC
>JAUEJL010137370.1:0-10955 GCA_032274825.1 Drosophyllum lusitanicum | reverse complement strand
CCACCCTTGCGGCCGCAAGGAATACTCCTTGCGCCAGCAAGCAATTGTTTCAGAACAAGTTGGACGACAGTCCTCTGTTTCGACTGTTTTCACTCCAATTCGATTTTCAACTGACTTTTACTCATTTCCAGTGTTTGTATTCATCAAGGGACACCAAAACAAGTCCCTAAACATACTAATTGATTATTGTAACAACTTAGACAAGAATCAAACTCAATTTCATCAATTTTGACCAATTTACACAAAAACACTAAACTCAATCAAAATCGACACTTTAATCCATGATTCTTGCTTAAATTCACTTGTTGATCTTATAAGAACTAATTGAAGTATAAAATCTCTTTTCTTGATTACTAATTCTAAATAACCCATTTTTGACTTCAACAAATAAAAACTCAAGAACATGGAGAACTTGTACTTACTTGGAAAGATGGAGAGGATGAAAATGGAATTACAAGCTGATACAAACTCTTGATTTCAACACTTAAAAGACTCCTTCTTAATCTTTTCTTTGAATTGCTTCCTCAAAACTCAAGAACAAGTGTGTGTGTGTGTGTGTGTGAAATGGATATATGTATGTGTGTCTGTGACAATAAAAGGGGGTGAACCGCCTTTGGTTCAAACATATCCACAAGTAGGTATTTTGTTCCTCTTTTCAACTTACAACTCAATATCCGTTTACCCGTTTTAGCTAACGGGAATATTTTTGAAATCCCTATCTAAAACCATTTAATAATTAATAACTATTACTCATTTTCATCAATGTTTATTTATCACCTTAACACATCTTCATACTTTAATTTACCATTTCTTATTTAATTCACAAGGTTACAATCTTATAAACATATGGTACAACTAGGCCCATTTTGGGATGTTACACTAAGTCCTAGTTTGACACATTTTTTCCTGTTATGTGCTGTGTTTTTAAGGCGTTTTAAAGGTATAAAGCAATATGAGTTGAATATATATAGTTATCCATTTATAAGGATTGTTGGATATACTAAAAATAAAGAAAAAGATTGATGAACTATGTCATAAATATATAATTATGTGCTTTTCTATTTTTGTTTGTATAATTAATTGTATACATATAATTATAACTTATATATAAAATTGTCGTCTTAAGTCACACATTTTAAAATGTTGTGACCTTGTTATGGCTTTCAAGGTTTAAGACTTCACCATGCCATCACGCTACTTCTTATGTTATTTAGAACCTTATATATAACACACTTAAATATAATTTTCACCATTTTTCTTTTGATAAACGCCGCCTTGGTTTTTAAAAATTACAATCACTAATATGTTTTTACAATCAAATTTCCACAATCTTCATACTTATATTATAATTGGGTTTAAATTTTTTATACATAAAATAAGATTATCATTTTTAAAAATAAAATCATATTTTTTATTTTTATAAAAAACTGTGGTTATTATTCTCATAATAATAATAATATTAAAAATGATTCGTAATATTAACATCACCTAACTTATATTATGTTACCTTCTTAAATTACACATTTCATAAATTAAATGATACTAATGTTACGAATTATTTTCCAAATAATAATAATAGATGACCCAAAACAAAACTTAAAACAAAATAACCCATAACATTAACATCACCCAACTTATATTATATTACCTTCATAATTCACTTTAATAAAAAATAGTTTATATTTAATCATTTCATAAATTAGGTGATTAAAGTTACGAATTATTTTTCAAATAATAATAATCGATCACCCAAAAGGCCAAAACAAAACTTAAAACAAAATGATCCACCATCATCGTCTTAAGCTCAAATCTTGATTAAGATTTCTCTTCCATCTCTCTTCATGCCACCAGCAACGATACATCTAATCCTCATATTCGCTCTGTTCATTCCTCCACACCCAACCACCGCCGATCAATCATTCATCTCGGTACTCATAACCCAAAAGGGTCTCGATTTCCTCAAGGATTTGCTCATATCGAAAGCGATTTCTACACTCACACCCACTTCGATTTCCGAAATCGAAAAGGCTGTTCAAATCCCTGTAATTGGTAAAGTGTACATCGTTCTTTCAGACATCACTATTTACCGGGTCAATGTCGGGTCATCGGATGTCGTACCCGGTACCGCCGGTGTTTCTATTGATGGGTCAGATGTTACCACTAATTTGACGGTGCGATGGCATTATTCTTATGGTACTTGGCTTGTTCCGTTTTCTATTTCGGATCATGGAACTGCTGCTCTTGAGGTATTTCATAATTTCAAGAGTTCTTGAAATTTTCCGTTAAATTAATTATTACGCAAAATAGTCAGCAATTAATTAGCTTTTTAGTTCCTTCCTTCTTCTCAATTAGAAGAACGAAATTGTTGCATTGCAATTATCTTTGTGCGGTTAATACTTATAACTTCGATTCTGTGAGTTAAATTCAAACAAGTTAAAAGTTAAAACAATGAAACGTTGAGGTGGTGTTTGGGTTTGCTTATAATCTGTTTATCTACTTATTGTGTTTTGCAGCAATAAGTTAGTCTATGGGTGTTTGGGATTGCTTTTTACAACTGTTCATCTGCTTATTGTGTTATGCAGTAATAAGCTCTTTTAAGAGTGTTTAAGACTACTTATTGAAACTGCTTATCTGTTTATTGTATTTTGCAGCTATAAGCTATGTTAGGGTGTTTGGCATTTCCTACTAAAACTGTTCATCTGCTCTTTGCGTTTTGCAGCAGTAATTGTTTTAGGGGTGTTTGGGATTTGCTTATTAAAATTGCTTATCTGCTATTCTGCTTAGAGTGTTTTGCAACAATAAGCTCTTTTAAGAATGTTTGAGATTGCTTATCCAAACTGCTTTATCTTGTAATTTTTGTTGATTTGTGTGACAACCGTCAACTAAATTTACAGGATAGCCATGAGAAAAACCTTAATATAGGTCTTGTATAGCTAAAAATATTATTTATGGCATAAATTATTTAGTAGAAGTCTTAGATTCCCTAAAAATCCCGACGATGTGTTTAAAATCCTCAAAAGCTGAAAAATCGTCATATATAAATGCCAAGATTAATAAATCTTGTATAACAATCATAATAATAACAATAATATACATCATTACATATATAAGTTATGTCAAAATATAAAACCTATATAAAGATTAACAAAAGTGATCAATAACTTGTAGGTATTGATTTTAATTAAATCACCGATGTATAAAATACAACCAACACACATTATACCTAATATTAATAAAAATAAATAAAATAAAGACAACACACACACCCATTTCGGCAGCCACATGCACACAAACACACTCACACACTCAATCTCTATTAATTGTGTTTTCAAGACAAACTCTCATCATTTGCACAACTTCTCCCTCTCTCTAAAATCTTCAAACACTCTCTTTTTATCTCCAAGTCCAGCCATAGAACTCAGCTCCAAACACCCCAATATCACAGGTTTTTGAAGATTCAAGTGAAGAACAAGCAAAATCAAGTGTTGGTATGATAATCTTTTTGAATTTTCTTCATTTCTTGCATTTTTCATGATCTTTCTTCATCTTTTCTCGAGTTTCTGAAATCATATGAACACCAAGGTGTTTTAATGGTAGATTATTCACTAAAAACCTGAAAATGTTCAACACAAAGTGAAATCAATGATCCATGCAACTAAAACACAAGAAAATGGTGTTTCATGCACATGCATGTGGGTTTTTACATTTGCATGTGGGTTTTCTTTAAAGAATTCATCATTTTATGTACATGCATGTAATTTTGTTATAAAACCTGGAAAGTAAGAATATTCAAGCAAATAGTATGGTAAAATATAATATTGGTGGTAATGAACACAAAATTTAAGTTATTAATTGAAGTAAAGGAAAAGGGTGATCCTGACAGCAAGATTATGCTGACTTATGATGACCATAACTCAATAATTAATTACCCAAACGATTTGATTTTTTTTTTAAAGTTTTATCTCTTAGTTAACTTTCATCTCCAAATGGAAATTCAAGATTTCATGGAGATTTGACCCTCCAATCACATGTAGCAAGGCAGAAAGGTCAATGTCTCACTGAACAATAAAATAACTCACTTGCATGTATCATAAACCATTCAAATCTTGTACAAATAAATTGGTTTTTCTTCCGTAAATTTAAATTAGTGAGTTAACTTTCAAATAAAGTTAACCTCACTAAAAAATAATAATTTTTGACCCATCAATCATGTAAAATAAATTGCATACACAAAGCTGAGAATCTGGGTAGTTTCATACAATGAACTTTAATTGACCATAACTTGGTCCACACAAAGTCAAAAATAGTCAACTTTTTTTTTAAAAGTTACATTATTGAGTTAGAAATTAAACCCAATTTGAATCACCTAAAAAGAAGGTCGTTTGATCCCTCAAACACTTGACACAACATAGAAGGGTTGGACTGGTTTGTAACCAGTGACACCATAATTTATTTAAATCTAATAAAATACTTATGAATCCTTAAAAATTACAAGATTTATACCGTATACTATAAAGACATGAAATAGTAACATATAAAAATAAGGAACCTTAAATAATTCGTTAGATTACTAAAACATTGCACCAAAGTACAACTCAAGAAGCTGACAGAAATGAACTTACATGGCAGAGATAGAAAAATGAAATCTTTAAGAATGAGACATAATAAATAATATTAAGGTATAAAAATCATACAAATAAGATAGAAACACCTGAAAAGAAAATATAATATATAAAATATATTAGTATTCATATAAAAGAAAGCTTGGATTAATATACATAGTTTAAAAATATTCTCAACATGTAACTATATCACTACAAATCATGAGAATTATAAAATATGTAAATATATAATAATATGTCTATATTTTTAAATATTAATAAGTACCAACATCAAACCTACAAGTTAAGTTAGTAAAATTTCCTATCTTTAATATAAGGAAGAAGTAATTTAATAAGAATTCTACATAAATAACCCAGGAAATACTATTAGATACAAATATTGTATAAATAGTGCATTACTAATTATTCTTTTTTTATAAATAAAGTTTGGAACTAATAAGGGAATATTAATGTAATAGGATGGACGCACATCGGGTAATCGAGGAATACCAAGTCCAGCCCTTATCTGCAATAAGCATTCACCTGCTAAAGCGGAAACATGAGATGTCACAGGACAAGGTTTCATAGCACAAGGTAGTAGACAATCTCGTGTTTCCGCTTTAGCGGGGTGTGACAATTTGGCTAAGCAGTTTAAAGTTGATGGCAATAGGCAATAAGCTTAGATAAGCAATTTTAATTAGCAATCGCAAACACCCCTATGAGAGAGAGCAGAACATGTGAATATGCATGGTTCTGGTCCACAAAATGAAAAAGAAGGTGTATTTCTCGTTGAAGTTCAATTATCAAACTTTTGTTTGTACGTTTTAAAGGTGGTGTTCGAATTTTTGTTTTCAAAGTAATCATTGTGACTGTAATATTAGAATTAGAGTAGTTTAATTGATTAATTTTTCAGACTAAATAATTAGAATGTTGGAATCATTGTGGTTATAGTTGATACGGCTTCTTATGATCTTCATGAATGGTGATGTTGCTTGAATTTGATCTTCTTGAAGCACAGGAAGTTTATTATTAACTATTTTGTTTCTTTCTTTTCTGTGTTAAAGGTTAATGGCATGGAAATTGGTTTAATACTAGGATTGCACAATGAACATGGATCTATTAAACTTTCCATCATGGAATGTAATTGTCATGTGGATGATATCTCCATAAACTTGGATGGAGGGGCATCTTGGCTCTATCAAGGGTATGTTACTCTTTTCGCTTCATGCCATTTATTGATTTGACAAATCTTTTACAATAGTAAATACTAAAAACGAAAGACTTTTTAACTTCAAAATAACATATGGTTACTATACAAATAAAAGCTTCAAAGCTACACCTTACTTCAAACATAAATCTTTATATATGAAATTGGAATAATGATTGTTTACCCTTTTCATATAGTCGTTCAATAGGAAAGCAAGAGTATTAGGTTTGACACTTGAAAGTCTAATTATAATTCTTGCTTTTTGATATTTCTTATCTCGATATAGCGACTTGGAAGTCACAATAATTAGTTTTTTGTGTTTATATACAGAAATACACATTTGATTGTTTGCTTATTAGTGATACAAGTGATATTATCCTATCTACGCCTTTTCTAACCTAATATGAGTGATGTATCCTCCACCTTAATTTGACATCTTTAAGTTCCTATAATAATGTCATTTCTGGTTATTTTATTTGTTAAATTTTTGTATGACAAGATGTTCCAAACAGCCTTTGAGCATATAATTATTACACATTCAAACACTAAAAGTATATCCAAACAATGAGTTCTACAACCCTTTCTAATATGCTGATTCTTTAAATCTTATTATTAACCATCACGTGATAGCCTTAACGGGTAAGGTACTGGCTCCCCACAGGGAAGGTGGGTGGCCAGGAGTGGTAAGGAAACGGTAATGATTAGACCGCATACATCTGAGCAAATGCTTGAACACCCCCCCCCCCCCCCCCGGGGCGGCGCGGGGAGGAGCCCTAACCCGGAAAAACTCCTTGTAAAAAAAGTAATTTAATTCTTATTATTAAATATCTTGTAAATTGTAATCACTTTCAAAGTACATGTCCTAACACAATCCGGGTTGAAGTATACCATTTTGCCTTGTTTTCACCACTGTGCAGTGTTAGGGGTTGAGCTACTGTTATTCCAAATATCCAAAATTTCCCACCATTTAACTTCTTTTGTGTCAAAGCTCAAAAAACGAAGATATGATAATGGGTCCCGTCTTTATTCATAAAAAATGAAGATGGAACTCATGAAACATAAAGTGGAAGAAAGCTGTATAACAAACAGCTCCTAATTTTTTTTAACTATATTTCAGGATCTTGAATGCTTTCAAAGAAGAAATAGTATCAGCAGTAGAAAAAGCAATTACCAAGGAATTGAAAACCGGAGTTTCAGAGCTTGGATTTTTTCTACAAACTCTTCCAAAACATATACCAGTGGATGATATTGCCTCATTGAATGTTACATTTGTTAACGACCCGTTCTTGAGTGACACATCATTAGGGTTTGATATAAATGGATTATTCACAGAATTGAAAACTCACACACGTTCATACCACAATGGTTTGCAGCCATCAGTTTATTGTTCTGATCCTTCAAAAATGGTTGGAATTGCCTTAGATGAAGCTGTTTTTACATCTGCATTTGCCTTATACTACAATGTGATTCCTCGAATCCTGAATTCAGTCTTATATGATATAAACTAGAGGTGTCAATTTTGACCCTGTTTTTTTTGTAAATCGGTCAATTTGGTTTACGTTTTTATCTCTAACGGGTCAAATAGGTAAAACGAAAAATATAAAAATTGGCTTGAAAGGAAACATGTTGAACATGTCAAACCAAAAGTTGTTTAAAGTATATTTATGACATCAAACCTCCTAAATCATTCTATTCAGGAAGTTAACTTAAATATGAAAATAATATATATTTTATGTAATTTTATCTGACACGCTAATTATTGTAAAAGAAATTTAAAAGTTAGGACAGAAAGGTTTATGGGTCAACCCAACCTGACTACCCTTTTTGTCACCTCTAATTTAAACTTTTTAAGATTTGCAACTTTGTTTCATGTGAATCACATGCATAAAGTAGGTAATTTCAGGCAACATTTATGCACTGGATAGTGGATAAAGTCCCCGAGCAATCTCATCTATTGAACACCGCAGGATGGAGATTTATAATTCCTCAACTTTACAAGAAATACCCGAATGCTGATATGAATTTGGACATCTCTTTTTCTGATCCTCCAGTTGTGGAAATATCATGGCAGAAAATCGCTGCTACTGTCTATGCAGATGTAATTATGGATGTTCTTGAAAGAGATGACACAATACCCGTTGCTTGTATCTCATTGGTAATATCTATTATTATTATTATTATCACGTTTAACTCCATTTTATGACCCAAAGAGAACAGAAGAATTTATAGTTGAAGTTAAATGAATATTATTTATGTTTCCTCATCAAGATTTACACTACAGTTTTTCTTGTTACAGGTAATTTCTGGCACGGGTTCAGTTCAAATTTCTGGAAATATCCTTGGAGGTCATTTGAAAATGGATGATTTCACCATGTCGTTAAAATGGAGCAAGATTGGCACCTTGCACATGTTTCTAATTCAGGTAATCAGTTGATTTCATCTTCATGTTTTCATAATGAAATTTTGAATTTTGATTTAATTATTTAATTACTTTCCATATGTTATAGACCAGAAAAGGTCACTATCAGTGAACGGAAGGTCATGGAAATATTTTCCTTTTTTATTTTCCCAAAAATGCAAGAAAAATGTTGCTTAGATAGACATCTGTCACATCTCTGAATAGGTGGTAACAGAGATGGGTCGGGTCAAAATTAAGTTCTTAAGGTGGCTCGAACAGATTTGGTTGGGTTGGCCAGTAATCGCTTTCTTTTTGTCCATGTTTTTGAAGTTCATGAATAAGTATCTAATATGATTGCAAACATTATTCATCAACATAATGATCCAATTTTTTTTACATTAAACAGTTAAGAGGCTGTAAATATTGAACACTTGTATATACTTTGGTGCGTGGTTTTGGACTGTTCGACCTGCTTTGTTTTTAATTTTTCTTTAAGTTTAGTTCGCATGACCGCGTATCAGTTAACTGGAACCCAAATTAACCTGTTTTCATATAAACGGATTGGAACTTCACCTATACTTATTAACGGGTCGATTCATTTATGTTTTTTTCTCTAAATGTGCAAACGGTTATGGGTTGAAAGTTACCTAAGGTGCATTTTTAATGCATTAAACCTTCTATAAATTAACATTATACTTGATATAATTTAATTTTTGCATTCATATTTGACGCACCATCATCCAACCGGCCTGACTGTCCATTTTGCTACCTCTAGTCTCCCCAGACTCTTCACAAATAGTAAAGCTTAACTTGTAGAAGGTTATGGAAATGGTCATTTTGCAAAATGCAATACAAAAAGCGTTTTTTCTTTTCGTTCCCTTTTTCTTTAAATAACAAAGAAAATGTGCACATCTTATCAGTAACATAATATTTAAAGACTCGGCTAGATACCATTCAGGCTTAAGGGCGTATGGTAACACTAAGTTTACGCACTCGATGAATAAATATCAGTTGGTTAATGAATATTTGCACCATCTGTTTTGCAGCCCGTGATGTGGACACTAATCGAAACTGTTTTCTTACCATATGTGAATGCATGGCTCGGGACAGGGTTCCCTCTGCCAATAATCAGCGGTTTTATGCTTCAAAACGCTGAAATAGTAACCTCGGATTCTAGAATTACAATCTGCAGTGACGTTAGTTATGAAGCGTTTGATAATAGCCACACCCTGGTCTACACTTCATAAACCTCTTGTCCAATGTTGTGTGTATAATATGTACACTTCTTGAAACCTATGTACATTGTTCTTGATTTTAAGTTTTCTTGTTATAAATGTAGAAATGTAAATCAATTCAACTGCTGAACAGCATGTCCTACTGTGGTATACTGATATCCAAGAATGCATAAATTATTTTTTCCCTTGAATTTGTTTTGGTGACCTACAGAAATTATCTTATAATTAAAATTGATTTGTTAAATTAAAGGCTAGGATCATATAATAAGTTGTATCTTAATTAATCTTTTATTTATATTATTATTATAAGATTATGTATTGAATTAGTTATAAAGTAACCGATACTAACGTCATCAAATCTATATTAGCTTCTGTAGATCATGTATTACAGAAAAAAGATTTGAACTTGAAAATGGTGAAGGCTTGTGATTTTAGTTAAAAACTTTTTTTTCCCTTGAGGAAGAAAAACGTATTATTAAATACACTTTATTCATTTTTAAGTAAACTTATTATTAAATAGTTTTGGGTTAAAACCTACCTTTATAAAGTAATTAAAATTATTATTATTTATATTAGAGTTAATTACATAAATGGTTCATGTGGTTGTCACATAATTTTATTTTTAGTTCATTAACTTTAAAAATTACAAAAATAGTCACTATGGTTGTCACTTTGTTTCAGTTCCGATCCTTTACACCAACTGAAGTTAAATCTTGCCGTTAAAAGCCTTTGCAAATGAGAGTATTTTGGTCATTTTGTCGTTATCCATACTGCCAAACACTACTAACCCTAAATCATTATTTAATAGTATTTTTTAATTAAATTACTAACCCTTATCCATTCTTTGCTCACTCTCTCTCTCTAACCTTTCTCTCATCCGTCACACTGTCTCTTTAACTTTCTTACCACCGGTAACCACCACCGCCATCTAACCACCGACATCGCCATCTAACCAGCACTGGGTAGAACGAAACCACCATCATCGCTATCTCATCGGGATCTGAACCACCATTGTTCGGGTCACCAGATCCGAACCACCATTGTCGTTGGAAACCACCATCACTGCCATCTAACCACCAGAGACCACCACCACTGCCATCTAACCACCACTGGTGGCAAGGCTATAAGACCAACACCGCCAGCACCCTTGTTGAACAACTGCCGCCGTCATCCGCCAATCACCACCAATATCTTCTCTTCCTCTGTTTCTTTTATGTTTTAATGTGTGCATTGAGTTTGTTTTAGATTTGAGTCTTTAACAAGTTTCTTTTCTTGGCCTTCACCTACCATGCCACGATCCATCAACAGTGATGAGCACGAGCACGACAATTGTTGATTTGGGGAAGGAGCACAATGAAACACATAATACATCTCAATGTGTAAGAACCTATAACTAAACCACCACAACACCACCGACATACTTGAAATTTGGAGAACAATTCAAAAAATTTACAGAGAGAAGGAGCACAAGTGAACCACCATAGCGCCACTGCCACCGGAACACATCTTGATTT
>JAUEJL010137359.1:0-10955 GCA_032274825.1 Drosophyllum lusitanicum | reverse complement strand
GTTCTCTGTTGCCTCTTTATGCTCGATGATAGACAACTCCAAATTGGTGAGTAACCATGGTTTCATGACAGTGGGGCGTTTCGCCGAGGCTCACCGAAAGGAGATTACTGACCTTCAACACTCTCATCTTTACTTACGTCTGGGCAGTCTTGAAGCATAGAAATGATGTCCAATTTTAAAATAAACCGATGAATACAAAGTTCTTGCCTTTTTTGGCTGAACATTTAAAGTAACCATTAAGTCTACCCGTTCAGATGGTGAAGATATTTGTCCCATATTTGTAAGTTTATGATTTTGATACCTGTCTTATAGGATTAGTTTTTAATTACTCTTACCTATTCGATTGGTTTCTTGCTTCTCGTTTTTTCTCTCCCACCTTTACTTAAGCTTGTTAAGTTACTCCCTCCATAGTATTACATTTTTTTGGCTTCCCTTATTTTTCTACTTTCATGTTTTGTGTTAAACAAAAAAAATATTTTATACTTGTATATTTAGGTTATTAATAAAAATATTCCTCTATGATATTAAATTAAGATCTGTTATTTTCATCTCTTACTTTATAAGTTTGTTAAATAAGGCTACTAACTAATACGACCCTACAAATATTTGGAAGATATAAAGAAGGATGCTACAATTTGAAACTTCTCTCTCTCGTATACCAGACATATCACATTAATTAACTACAATTTCCAAAGAGGATTCAAATAGTTTCACCGTATAAAGAACTTGAGATACAACCATCTAGTCTAAACATAATTTGATCGATAGATCCAACTGGGAATAGAAAATAATTTTTATATTACCCAACTCCCTATATTATCAATTGATGATTGATGATTGATGATTGATGATGATGATGAAATGAATGTGTTCATTTTCAAAATCTAGTTTCTAATTTCTAAAATTTCTAAAATATAATATATGGGTAATAAAAGTTGTCTACAGTCGCTTACTTCATAACAATAAGAATGATATAAAGATGACATTATGAATTTATTATTAATTTGATCATATTGATGAGGATATAAAGATTTTCGTCAAATTCAAAAAATGTAAATAAATACAAATAAATGTTGAATAATTGGGATAAGACAACCACTTAGCTTCTCATCATTACTTTACTGCAACTATACTTTGTTTTTCTTCTTTACTCTTTGATTTTACATTCTTCTTCGTGTACCCTGCCCTAAAGTTTATTTGGTATTTCCCCATGAACCAAAATATCCTATCTTCCTCAAGACGTCGCTGAGTTCGTCTTCTTCATCCACCTCAAGACCGGACACGACCTACTCTCTTATGTCACCGCCACTTTCTCCAACCTCACACCGCCACCACCTCCTTCCTTTACACCGCATACAACCTCAAATCATCAATCCATCTTTCTCCGGCCTTCACTCTCGATATTGCCTCTCTGTAAGTTACGCACTCTCTCTTCGTCAGCCTCCCTCTCTAGCTAGCTAGTCTCTTCGTCGCATCCCCCTCCGATGGCTTTATTCATCGTCCCCTTGTTTCCCTCGCTTCTTCTACGGTATCGTAACACAGTATCCGTTATCTACTCTTCAAACTCAAAATCTCCTTAATATCGTACTGGATCAATTTATCATGATATTTTGGTCATGCGAGATTATCAAGATAAGTAATGCACTTTTACAAAAATACCCTTCAATATCTCATGAGAAAATGCCCCTTCACTTCATCAATTGATATATAGGGTAATGCTAGAGAAGCTACATTAAGTATTTGGTTTATTTATTAGTCAAACCATGAACTGAACTTGAGAAACGAATTTGGTCTTGTTTCCATTTCAACTCAAGAATCCAAGTTGAGTTCTTAATTCATTGGATTGAAATCAACCAAAATTCGAAATTTAGCTATGTCAAACTTATTAATTTAGCAGAAGAAGACTTGCGATCACAAACTGATTTTGATGAGACATCTCGATGTTCAAATCGCATTGCTCTTTGGGTTTGGTATTATCGGTTTGACGACAATAATTAGTTAATAAGTTTCATCTAGATCATAGTTGTAGTATGTAACCTCCTTGTTAGTAACTTGAGTGTTGTTTAAACTATTACATACTTTGACAACAAGTTCTAAAACATATTAACCCAAGAAGTAAGACAAAAGATTGACGGGTCAAATGAGTTAGAGTAAATTTTTTAAAATATGTTGAGAATGTAGTGAATTAAAATTAAATTACAAAGCACTTGAACTATTACATGAGCATTTTTACGAGTTCAACTTTATACAAGGAAAATTACCATAAACCACTTTGACGTTACAAAAGCACATGAAACATAACAAAAATGAAAGAAGGCACAACCCCTTTAGAACAAAGAACTCAAAACATTTATCTTCATCTCTATATCGGTAATTGTCACTACCCCTTCATCATTGAGTTTTCTTGGAACAATAATCTGCATGACGCAAACAAAAATAAACAATTATATCAGTTCCAATACACCATGTGAATTGTTAACAACTAATGCCAAGATTCTTTCACCATTTGCACCAAGAAAGCATTATAAAGGTTTTTGATACAAACAAATTGTAAAATCCGACTAATGTGAACCACAGACACGATATAACCAAACAAAGTGTAGAGATCCAAATCATGTGACCATATACGAATTGTAGATTAGCATCTACTTAGAAAGCTAATGAAAATCTATAAATAGCTCGGTCAAGCATTTAACCGAACACCTGGTGTGCATTTTATAAAAAACGTGACATCAACTCATGTTATAACTTACAACAAAATTAACCCCTACAATCTTGATTTTTATTAACCTATGACACCAATAAGGACTACAAATCAAAGCATATGCCAAACGATAGGTGAATTAAAAATAAGTTTGGCAAATCAAGTCAAAGCAACAAAAATTAATTTTAACAGGTTACTAAATTTTAGACCAACAGATGAACATAAAATTGGGAACCTATTATGTGATTTTGGACAAGCACATAAACCTGAAACCTTGTGTGAAGTCCTCAATCAAACTAACAGACATGGTAGAGAGTGTAGATTTTGATTCTGGTGATCGAGAGAGATGGTGATAATCGAGCCATAGCCAAAATTGAAATCTTAAAATAGGGAAATGGTGATGATCGAGAAGGATATAGCCATTTGAGATTGTCATTTTTGACCCAGGTAATTGAAACAACTCGCAATGATTTGGCTTAAGAGCTGTATCCCTAGCCAAAATCGAATCGAGTGATGAAACTTGAGAGTATTAATTGTTAGTTTCTTTTTTTTTTTGCCTAAATCAATCAAAATCTACATGTTCATCATGTAAGGTACAAAGAGTAATACAAGATCCTTGCTTTTCTCAGCCAAAGAGGAAGGGAATCAGGGATGAACAAGAAGTCAGTAAGAATGAAAGAGTCAATCTCCCAAGACCAGAGCGTGTTTTTTTTTATAACCAAAACGACGTAATTATTATTACATACATGACAGCCACACACCTTCTTCCCCCTTATAATTATTATTGTCCATCTAATTTTTAAGGACATACAGAAACAAGTGGATATGTTAAATCTTTTGCTATAAGTACTGGTTACTCGTAAAAAGTTATATAATTAGAACCAAATTCAAAACTTTAATACCAAATTAATTGATAAAATATTAAATTACCTTACAACAGAAAAATAACTAAAAATATGATATTTTTTTACGTCTTAAACCCTTAAGACAAAATTATTCATTGGTGTAAAAGTTAAAAAAAAATATTTATTTTTCCCAGTCTGGCCATTATTAAAAAATCATCAATCGAATATATTTAGACTTTAAAACACATCGAATATTTAATCCTCGATTAGATATATTTGTCGAGTAGGTATGCATCGTTTTCATGACTTCAAGTTGGCGATTTCTTTTGTAGTTTTGTTTCCTACTCTCTTGATGTACGTAATAAGATTCATTGAAGTTGTAAGGGTGAAAGATAAAATAATCGTTTGCTCATATTTCCATACAAGTTTAAAAAATATTTACAAATTAAAGTCAAATCTCACGGTTGTAACTCTTCATTTTAATTTAATGACGCAAAGTCAAATCTCAGATTGGAAAGAATTTCCCCAGGAAGGCAGGCAGATACCCAAACGAGCAAACTGTGTCCTAGATTCCTTTCTGCCGTTCGTCACCCTTCTTCCAACCGGTCACCACGAATTCTCCCACACTACCGCTTTTGTCTTGACGAGAAGAAGAAGTACACCAAAAATCGTGTCGATCGGAGCTGCCACAGGCTGCCCACTCGCTGTCGCGGAAATCTTTGTTTCTTTCAGTTTTCTTAGATTTGCTCCAATCGGCTTATTGTTAGACCAAACCGCCTTGACCTTTGCCCTAGTCACCGCTTTTCGATCACTACGGTGTTCTTGCCGCCCACAACCGCCGCTGCCGATTGTAATAACAAAAACCATATAAAAATTGTTTTATACAAGAGTAGCACATCAATTAAGGAAATAAAAAAAAAGATGGAAATAACTATTCTTATACAAGAGTACCACTTCGATTCTACTTACGTGGTTGTTGATTAAATTGAAAAAAAGCAGGCACAAAGTTTACGATCAGATTGGAAAAAAACAGGAACAATGGACTGAAAATATAACTCGGGAAGATAATCTGGCGATAGAATCGTGGGTTAGTTAGAGGATATAATGGTCAATTTTCATGTAGTCAAGGAATGGAATGAAAAAAAAAACAAGGGGAGTGGATGGAATGAAAATGAAGAAATGAGATTACTAGTGTAATCATTGATTTATTTCTATTATCAAACAAACAAGTTTTTAACAAAGAAATGGAATGGGGTATTTCATTCTCTTTCTCATTCCTGCCTAACAAACACTGTCTTAACTATTGCGATGAAAAATAATCCGTCGTAAAAAAACTTATTTACGATGACAATAATAATTATTATTGTGTCTTGAAGTACGTAATAAGATTCATGAGTTAATTGTTAATTTGGTCATTTAACTATCTCATTTCTTTCGATTTGGTCCTTTAACTTCAAAAGTGACCAAGATGGGCCTTAAACATCCACTTTTCGGTCGGAATGGTCCTTTCGCTAGTTGACCGTTAGTCAACTCTGTTAAGTCAAGGGTAAATGACAACTTTATTTTTATTTTTTCATTAAAACTCTCCTTTGTCTCTCACTCTCCTCATTCTCTCTCTCTCTCTCTCACACACACACACTCTGACTCTCGTCTCTATCTCTCTATTACTCCGATTGAAACCACCACCACCACAACCACCGGACACCCTTCCCATTGTCAAGTGGCGCGAAAACCCTAATGGTCGGCTTGAAAACCGTAATCGCAGGCCCGAAAACAATACCCACTAAAAAGAGTCTAGATCTGTGGTTGGAGGCGTTGGTCTGTTGGTGGAGATGGTGGTTGGCGGCGACACTGAAAACCCACAAGAAATGGTTTGGTGGAGGCGGTGGTCTTTGTGATTCCATCTTCATCTTTCAGATCATGTTTTTATTTTGGTTTTTTCTTTCTTGTGTTTTGATTTGGGGCTATGGGAGCCGGATTTGGAGGATTGACATGGGGATCGGAGGCGGTAGGTGGTGATTAGGTGGTTTCTGGTCGTAAGGGTGATACAGTGGCAGATGGTGGCGGTGGGGGTTTCTGGTCACATGGGTGTTGATTTGGGCGGCTTATGGTTGCAGGGGTGATATAGTGGTAGATAGTGGCGGTGGGTTGGTAGGTGGAGGTTTCTGGTGGTGGGTGGTGGTTATGGGTTATTCTTTCGCTGTAAATAGATAGAGAAAGGAAGAGAGAAAGAGAGAGAGACACGAGGACGGTGGCGGTGGTGGAGTTGGGTTTTCTACGGTGGCGCAGTGCAAGAGAGAGAAATAGACGACGATAGCGGTGGCGGCAGCGACTGTGCTCAAGGGTGGTGGGGGCGGTGATGGGGAGGCTAACAGATGAGAGAGTGAGAGAGGTAGAGAGAGAGAGAGAGAGAGTGTGTATATATATATATATATATATATATATAGTGGGGAGAGTATATTTAAAAATAATTAAATATTGTTTTAATCTATAAAAAAAGAAAAAAAAGATAAAAGGACCAAAGTACCTCTAACTTAACAAAGTTGACTAACGATCAACTAATGAAAACACCATTCAGACCGAAAAGTGGATGTTTAAAGCCAATCTTAATTACTTTTAAAGTTAAAAAATCAAATAAAAAAAAATAAAATAGTTAAAGAACTAAATTGACAATTTACTCCGGAAATAGTCGAAGTTGTACGCGTGAAAGATAAAATAATCGTTTGCTCATATTTCCATACTATTTTAAAAAATATTTACAAATTAAAGTCAAATCTCACGGTTGGCAGTTGGAACTCTTCATTTTAATTTAATGACTCAAAGTCAAATCTCAGATTGGAAAGAATTTCCCCAGGAAGGCAGATCGATACCCAAACGAGCAAACTGTGTCCTAGGTTCCTTTCTGCCGTTCGTCACTCTTCTTCCAACCGGTCACCACGAATTCTCCCACACTACCGCTTTCGTCTTGACGAGAAGAAGAAGTACACCTAAAATCGCGTCGCCGGAGCTGCCACGGGCCGCTCACTCACTGTCGCCGGAAATCTCTGTTTCTTTCAGTTTTCTTAGATTTGCTCCAATCGGCTTACTGTTAGACCAAACCGCATTGACCTTTGCCCTAGTCACCGCTTTCCGATCACTACGGTGTTCTTGCCGCCCACAAGCGCCGCCGCCGATTGTCACGCGCCGCCTGCCAGTTCTGCTTTATTTCGTCCTTTTCTTACCGCCCTATTGGTGAAAAACAAAAGGACGTCGCCAGGCCTTTCAAGCTAAAATCCGAATCTCTTTTTCGGTCGTCCCTGCTGCTCCGTTCGGAACTCCGTTAATCCATTTGTTTCAGTAAGATATTGAATCCATATCCGGTCGCCGTTGCTTCTACTGTCGTTCACCGTTGCTTCTTCCGCCGTTCGCCGCTGGAAGAATTAGCAACTGAGAAACAAGAAGTGGCGACTATTGCATCGGCTATTAAGGCAGCAACAAACCAGAACCGGAGTGAAAAAAACGATCTGTAACAACGGTGGGAGATTTGAGTTACCGGCGGAGTGAAAAATGTCTATAATGAACGATTTTGAACACTTGAAAATTCAACTCCAAGAAATAAGATCAGCCACCAATGATTTCGGAGACAAGCCAATTGGAATCGGTGGGTTCGGTAAGGTATACAAAGGAGAACTCTCTTTCCCGGACCAGGGAAGTTGCATGGTCGCCTTTAAGCGTTTAGATCGTAAATTTGGTCAAGGGGATGTCGAATTTTGGAAGGAAATTATGATGCTTTCTCAATGCAGACATGAAAATCTCATCTTCCTCCTACGCTTTTGCCACGAGGGTTCTGAGAGAATTCTTGTGTATGAATACGCATCTCGTGGAAGCCTTGATCGCTACTTAGGGGACGCTAGCCTCACATGGACCCAACGTCTTAAAATTTGTCTAGGGGCTGCACGTGGGCTAAACTATCTCCATGATCCCATGAACACACGAGGAAGAGTACTCCACCGAGACATTAAAAGCTCAAACATTCTACTAGATGAAAAATGGAATGCTAAAGTCTCAGATTTTGGTTTATCAAAACATGGTCCCGCAAACCAAAAATACACATATGTTGTTTCTAATGTTGTTGGTACTCCCGGGTATTGTGATCCTTTATACTTTGAGACAGGTTTCTTATCGAAAGAATCTGATGTGTATTCTTTTGGAGTTGTGTTGTTTGAAGTCATGTGTGGTAGGCTATGCTTTGAAAATTTTAACGGAGAGCTTCGTGTTTTAATACCTATGTGGAAAAAATGCTATGATAAAAACAGACTGGATGATATTATGTTTCATCATCTAAAGGAAGAAGTCGATGTAGATTCTTTGATGACGTTTTCAAGCATAGCAAATCGGTGTTTGAATAGAGATCGTAAAGAACGACCAACCATGGCTGAGATCTTGGAAAAACTTGAGATGGCACTTGATGAACAAGTTTGTTTTATTTTTAGTTTTATTTTTGTGTGTGTGTGTGTGTGGCTTTCATGGGATAATTATAAGTTGTCATGGGATTTTGATATTTATTTTTACAGGAGATGTTTCAAGATGTTGAAGAGAGGATCAAATTTGAAGAAAGAAAAAAGATTGCAACTGCTCTATCCTACAGGTCTAGAAAGGAACTAAACTTGCTTCTCTCCAATGGGGTTTTGCTTAACGAGGGCAAAACGGTAATTAATCCGCTTTTGCTTTTGTACATGATTTTGCTGAACCTACATAATTTATTTATTTTCGGACCGAGATCCAAGTTTAGAAGAACATGATCTAACAACAAAATCTAGTGAATTTTATAAAGAGTCCAAATTTACTTTAAATAAGGGTTCGATGATTTTTGGTACTAGTTGAAAGGATCTCAATCTAAATTTACTTTAAAATCATGGTTTGTCAAAGGTTACACGGACTTCACATAACCCATAATTATCCACGTGTTAGGTGCGAAAAAAAAAGAACACCACATGTGAGGGGCGTGTTGAGTAATGTTCCACAGCGAACTTTGTAATATGTTTAATAAAGTTGTTAATCTATTTCATTCATAGCCAATTGTTTTTTAGTTGGAACCTTACAAACTTACATAGGGCTCATCTTCGACATTTGCCATCAAATATTAGGGACAAACTAGTATTCACCGTCATCATCGCCATCATCATCATCGCCGATAAGGGAACGATTTCTTCTCGTAGAATAGCTAGCTCCACCGTTTTCGATATCAAACTTTCCATTACCGACCTTAGCTTATTCTTGTATCACTACATCGAGGGCTCTTCAATTTCTGGCCCGCTGGTTCATTATTTGTTCTTCAATGTCTTCTGATCTTCGCTATTTTTAGGTTCCTTGTTTGATTTCTCCGGCGTTCATTATTTGGTTTTTTATGTTCTTTAGTTTCTTCTTAGTTTTAGGTCCACTTATTCATCTTTTCAATTTCTTTTGTTTTCTTCAATTTCTGTTTTGAGATCTGATTTTCTCATTGGCTCATTGTTTGATTTTCACTAGTTAGATATTGTTGTAACTTTGTGTTTTTTATTATTAAATAGGGGCAAATTTTCATTTGTTGTTACCTACAAATCAATTCTTTTTAACATATATACCAACCAAACAGGATTATCATAATTATAGATTTCAATCAATTTCCATTCTAAGTGTAATTTCAATTCTTTTAAAAATATTACATGAACCAAACGTCTAAATGTATAAGAAATTTACACATGAATGATGTAATAAATGTTTTTTTTATGGGTGGGTGGTTGACAAGTAACATATTAACTAGGTACTTGTTAACTAGACCGTGTAGGTTTGGATATAGATTAGATAGTCTAGGCTGTCTTGTATCGACCTCTTTCAAATAATGTGATGAGTAAGCGTTTGGATTCATGTTTTGGTTTTCATTCCTTTTTTAATTGCAAACGCACATACTTATCTGATCTACATCTGTATTTATGACCGGACTTGGAACCCTCAACCTTATATAAAGAGGAACACCTTAACCGACCTTGATACCGTTACGCCAAATGCACTTTGGTATGTCTATGCACATGAATATCTCTTTTCATTCATTGTCTATGTATGTAACCACATCTATTTCATTGTAAGTAACAATTAACTTCAGTACAAGTCTGCAAACATAGTTGCCCTTAAGTAAAAGTACTAACATGTAGAACTTTAGATTGGAATATATTACTATTTCACCTCAGTACTCTTAATTCATTTCTATTTATATACCAAGTGTCGTTCTTGTACTAAAAATGGTTATTGTGCAGTGGTTTTCACTAAATAAGGATGGGAAAAACTGTGAAGTGATATCTGCAGCAGAATGTATGTTTACATATCCAAGTCATAGACGTTGGTCAACTCAGGAAACATATGAATCAAGGTTAGCTTACCACATCTCTCCAACTCTTCCCTTTATTTATTCACAATATGAGGTCACAATTCAGTTTAGTTTCCCCCATGTTTCATTATGACAAGTTTACTTTTTTTACCCAGCTAACTTATGAAAAATTTGTTACTATGTCCATTTTGTTAATTTAAACCCCCATCTTCACCATTAGCACTCACGAAATCGAGTTTGATCTCTGAAAAGTAATGATTCTTGTGTTTATGGAAAGGTAGTTGAGTTGTCTATACGCTAATTCAAAAAAAAAAAGAGAGACTAAAAACGAGTTTAAAATGAGAAACCATAAAAATGTAAGGGTGATGAATGGTTTTGGTTTATAACATACTCGAATTTAATTAGCAATTTCTTGGTCTATACTTGATGACAACTTGTGAATTTGGTGTTCTTTGAAAGGTAAAAAGATTACCCACAAAAATCTTTAAAAAATTAGGTAAAATGATCAAGAATCGAGCAAATAAGTGTTATTTTTTCTACCCTATTTTCAAAGTGATAGCTAAAATAATTCTGACACTTTGAACTCGAATTTCTCCGGTAATGAAAAGTTATGATTCATGTTTTTATGGAAAGGTAATCAAGATATCTTGAAATTAATGCAAAAAGAATGGTAAAAAAAATAAGTCGAATCATCAAGATACATAAGAGGGTGTTGATTGGGACTTACCTAAATTTAAATAACGATTTCTTGGGGCCAGCACTTTATGAAATTCTTGAAATAGGTGTCCTTTAAGGTCTTGCTAAAAGAATTAGGCAAAACGATCAATAACGAATAAAAAAACCTATTGAGTAAGGTGCATATTTAAATTTTGGCATAATGACATGTTTTTTATAAAATCATTGGCCATGTGTGTATAAATATATTCACGTGCCGTAGTGAAACATTGGAGAACTTAGCTGCTATTTAGTAGCTTTAATCCTATTATAAATACATATAACTACAACCAAAGTATCATGCAACAAAACACCATATATAAGTTTTGCTAATTTATGCCGACATCTT
>JAUEJL010137358.1:0-23167 GCA_032274825.1 Drosophyllum lusitanicum | reverse complement strand
TCTGAGTCTAGTTTCCGTGGCCGCTTGAATCACCTCAATCCGAGTTCGTATGAGTGAGATATGATCAAAACAGTGGAGGTGCGTCAGCGCGGACAACTTTTCTAATTTCTTCAGTTTTTTCGGTTTTTGCTCAAAACTTCTCATCATCCGCCTTTTTGACCTGAAATTCAACAATTAAAGATATTTAAGTATCTTTTACTTATTTACGAACAATAACAGGCTAAATTAAAACAGATATCGCTTAAAACATATATCTAAATTTGGCGATATCACATATGTACAAGGATTGTCTTTGTGCCTTGAGTGTTTGTTTGACAATCTTGATCAAAACAAGTTGTGACATGGTTTTGTGTGGCACACCATGTGTTTGGCTTTGGTTGTGCTTGCTTGGTTGGTTCGGAAACCCGGTATGCCCTTTAGACCTATGTGTTGTGGTGTTTGGTGTTTTGGGTTTTGGTGGCTTGCGTGTTGTATTGTTGTAATTTTATTACTTGGTGTGGCTTGCATGCCTTTTATTTATTCCTTTGAACCTGTATTAGTAGCATAGGATTGCGGCCTGCGCGCCGTTTCTACTTCTATGTGTTTGTATAATAGTATAGAAGTTGATTTTATTTGTAATGCAGCATCATGAGTCACGGTGGTGATGTCTTGGCGATATGAAGTCCGGAATGGTACTGGAGATGCCGGATTTAGTAGGAGCACACCCAACGGGGTACTTTGCATATTGGATTTCATAGTTGACCTTGTTTTCCTCGTTTGGCTCGCGAGGAAAATGCATAGGATTTGGGCATGTTACCGCACTATTGTGTATGCGTGGTTGTGTTTTTATTATTTATTATTCTTGCATGGATGTTTATGAAATCGCATGCTAGATAATTATTCGATAAAATAATAAAACACAAAGATTTATAAAAATGGTTTACTTATCTCCGCGCTTATAGAAGTAACAAAATAATATAAATTGGTATATTATAAGTGGGTAAAAATTGGTTTTATCACTTAATTTGTTAATTTACAAAATGGGTTAAAAATGGTTTTAACCAGAAAAACAAAATTCCGTTTTTAATATGTAAATCATGCGCCGTCCGTAAGACGACACCACCCGAGTCTAGTGAAGCTAGGATGATTATCGAGCTTAGCACGAGTCATTCCTAGTGAATATGTGTGAAAGGTGAGTGTGGCAACTCGCAAGGTTGGTTGTCGAGCTTAGCACAAGCCAATCATTGGTCGAGAGTATCACCGTGTGTCTTGACGGACGGTTTACAATTCTTTTGTGGCACTTAAGTGGCGTCGAACTATAGCCGAGTCATTTAGGGAGATCAATTAGGAATTGGTACGAGAAGGGATCAAATATGCCAAAGACAACATGGATGTCGATGGATCCCGTAAGGATCTAGAAGTTGCAAAATGGTTGCAATTGGTAAAATGGTTACTGGCCTAAATAGCTTTGCTTTATGATCCGTGGCAAACCCGTCATAAGGAAAAGTGAAATATGGTTTCTAGCCTTGTTTAAATAATTGGTTTTGATAAACTATTTAGGTAATTATTTTCACAAGGATTGTATCAAAATTAACTAAAATGTGTACTCTAAATTGTAAATGACAAACGTTAACAACACCACACCGAATTTATCACTCCGTTCGTTCCTAGAGAAGGAGAAACTCATAGGTGTGAATTTTGTTGATTGGCATCGGCAATTGCGAATTGTCCTTCGCCATGAATCAAAGTTGCACATTCTTGAGGAACCCCTTCCGGAGCCACCCGCTACCAACGTGAGTTAGGCCACTAGATATGCTTTTGAAAAGCGTGTTAAAGATACAAAAGAGGTTTCGTGTCTCATGTTGTCGACTATGAGCGTCAAGCTGCGAAAGCGGTTTGAGCAAATGAGTATGTACAATATGATTAACCGACTTAAGGACATGTTCCGAGAGCAGGTTAGGCAGGAACTCTATGAGTGTGACAAGCCCTTGTCGGTTGTCGGATGCATGAAGGCGGGGGAGTTAGTGTTCATGTCCTTCGGATGACAGCATAAATTGACCAAATGGAGAGGCTAGGTTTTCCCATTGGAAGGGAGCTTGCGGTGAATATAATTCTCCAATCCCTGCCCGCTTCTTATGATGAGTTTGTCAAAAACTATCATATGCACAAAATGGTGGAATCCTTAATGGAGTTGCATGGCATGCTGAAGACCTTTGAGTCTAACATGGCAAAGCCCAAACTCACCTCGTCCATTCCCACCAATGCTTTTAAGGAACATGGAGCCAAGAAGAAGAAAATGACCTCAAATGGGAAGTTTGGTTTTACCAAGTCTCCCCTAATTGCGGAGTTTGAGGGTAAAGAGAATGCGCCTCAACACATGACTCCTCAAGAGGTAGTTTGCTACCTCTACGGTAGTATTGGAAATTGGGGCCGTCACACCTGTCCTAAATGCCTGGAGGAGATGAGATCGCTCAAGAGGAAAAGAGATAGCTCCTCATCTTCAGGTACATTTATGGTTAAACTCCATTGCTCTTCTACTTCTTAGCTGGGTTTTTGTAATACTGTCTATGACACTCACGTTTGTTACAAAAATGGTTTGTTGCAAAGTGCAGGTGTTAAACGGAAGTAGGCAGATGAGGCATGGAGAGCTGGACCTCATTTTGGGAAACTTAGACGTTGTCTCGATTGTGAGGATTGGGAGTTTAGATCTCGCCATTCCGACCAGCTATTTTATTACTTTATTTTATATATATATATATTATCTGGCCTACGTGACGAGAGAAATATTATGTCTATTATGCCTTGGTTGACGATGGATATTATTTTGTATTTGGTATTTATTTATTTTTGGAAATTTATTTCAAAGTTTATCCGTGTCGTGGCTTTTATAGGCTTTTTGCTTAAAAGTAATAGAATAATCATTAATGATATATTTGAGTCCAAAAATGGTTTAGATAAATTACCCTTATGGCAAGGTTAATTTAGCCATATAAATAAGACTTGCTTCACCAAGGTCCGTGTGGTTTAGGATCATGGATACATTTGATAATTGTTCAAATGTTAAGTGCGAGAATTGTTTGTTAGGCTAAATGACTTGAACATCCTTCACCGGCAGATGTGAGAGGATTGAAAGCTTGTTGAATTTAGCTCACACTTGTATGTATAGTTCGTTCAAGCAATCCATGGGGATAACTCCATGTACTTCGTTACCTTTACCGATTGTGGTAGAAAGGATGGGTATGTTTGAAACCTTTGAGGTGTTCAAGACTTACCATAACGAGGCATATGGTCAATTGGGCAAAGAGGTTACGATACTTAAGTCTTGTAGAGATGTTAAGTACCTTAATTTTTGAATTTTGTAACCATCATTAAAATTATGAGATTCGTCTCACAATTCACTTCTCCTAGGACACATTGTTATATGAGGTCGCATAGTGGAGGAACTGAACATTCTTGGAAATGATCCGGTCTTGGTGGGTTGCAAGTTTATACCCAAGGATTTGGGATGCTTAAAAGTGGCGGGCAATGTTCTAAATATAGAACCAACAAAGTTGGTCTAGCATGCATCTTAGGAGATAAGACTAGAAAGAGTGTCTTTGCTTCTCTAGTTCAAAGCCTAGATTGTCCAGCCTATGTGTAGACACTAGGTGGAGGAATTTGGGGTACTGCTCCATTAGGCATTCTGCTGAGACCATGAGATATTTGTTTCACAAACTTTTGAGGATAAGTTTTGTTGCTCAATGGCGAGTGGAAAATTAATATATGTAGGAGCCAGTTGGAGTAAAGTGAGCCTTGAATGGAAGAACCTGATGTTGGCACTAGCATTCAATCAATAATGATTGTAACTCAGCACGGCGATGCTGGAGTACCTTGCGTAATGTCATCACGCTTCCTATATCTGATAGGAGTCGTCGTAAGGACGGATAGATATATGTTTTATATCTAGAGGAAGACGACTCAATGATGGGTTTTGTTGAATTCATCAACTATCGGAAGTCGTAGTGGGCCTAGAGTCTGCTAGAAGAAGAGAGGTGATGAGAAATGGGATGCAATCCATGTCGGATATCCAAGTATTAGACTTGGTTGATCTAACACCTTGGTGTAAACAAGGGGTGTACATGGGTGTTTGAGGATGAGGACCAACATGGATAAAGTTTTAGACACTTCAAATACCAACTAGTGGTAAATGTTCCGTTGTAAGTGACCATTAGGATGGTATCATAAAGAAATTTTCCCGGTGGTTATGTTGAAGACTACTCGGATACTCATGATTATCACTGCCTTCTCATGGCTATGAAGGTATGACAATTGAATGTAAAGACTGTATTCCTTCATAGGAATTTTGAGGAAATGTTTTAATACTTTCCGAGAGGCTTGTATATTGAAAGTATCCTCGTAAAGTCTACAAGCCCAAGAAGTCCATTCGAGGTCTTACATAAAACATCTCAAGGTTGTGATCTTCACTTCAATGAGAAAATCATAGATTTGAGTTTTTGAGAAGAGAAGATTAAATGCCAGAGCTAGTGGGAGCGTTTGTATTCCTAGTATTGTGTATCTATGATATACATCTTATTGAAGACAAAGTCTTAACCTAGTGTTTTAAAACCGGGTTTAGGAATTGTTGCTTCATAAGAAAATTTAGGAGATATGAAGCGAACTTTGTGGAGTACAAGATATATTGAAATATGTTCCTGATGTTCGGTGGTGACAAGGAGCTTAGAGTAAATTGTTACTCTAAGTAGAGTTGTTGTTGTTGTGTTGTCAACTAGAATGGTTCTTTAAGCATCATTGACTCTATTGGGTTCTTTTGAGACAATGAGAGTATGATGGATTATGTACAAGAACCATAATCTTGTGTATCGTGACCCTATTGGGATCTTTTGAGACAATGAGGGTAAAATGGCTCGTAGACGTGAACTATTGTTTGAAGCATCGTTGACTCTAATTGGTTCTTTGAAACAATAAGAGTAGGGAGGCTTGAACAAAAGGACCATGATCTTGCCGACGTACACTTTATAAGTTATTGCTTGAGAGTAGAGATATGGTGATTGTAAGAGTACACACGGATGGTTTTGGCGGATCCGTTTACCAAGGTCTAGTCGCAAGCTAGTGATGATTCTTCATACTAGCCTTGCATGCACTTGGTTTGCAAGTGGCTTTGGCTTGAGTTTGTTTTAGTTGAATTTGGTATATTTGTGTTGGAAACATTAAGCAATAATGTGCTTGTGGTTGTATCGATTATCAAATGGAGATTTGGTAATGCGCATGTAGCGATACTTTCGTTAGCCTTTATTGTGTTCCATTTTAGCATGTTTAACCGCTTCCTTGAATAACATGGTTATTCTAAATGCTCCACAGTCGGTCGTTCTTCATTAGGAAGGAAGAAGTGAATTAAGATTGAGGTAAGTAGTTGGTAAAGGTGTTCATCTTAGAGTGAATACACGGTTATGAAACACCTATCCTGTACTTGATAATAGATCAAGTGACTGGAGGACACACACCTGAGTTTACTTCATGGATGTCGTCACGTGTAAATCAGGATGATAATATTGTTTATCCTTACACCGGAAATATATGTGATCTCTGAGTATCGGCTTGTTTTACTTAGATTACTTTCTAACACAGTTTGTAACCGGCTGCTATAAGGATAGTTTTCAAGTATGATTTTGCTACTACGATAGGACGATGTAGTCAAAGGAATTTGTTCCTCTTTTAGATAGATATCCATGGGCCCCTCGTTGACTGAGCGCTGACATCAAAATGCATGGCTATGCTCGAGTTGAATTGATAATTGATCAATTTTACAACTTGTTTTTGTTGGTTACCATCAGTCTTGATCGAGAAACATAATCGTTGATGATCTGGAGGTTGACGATGTTCCATGCCTCGCATTCACATTGGATATCGTGAACAAAAGGATGAATGATCACTTATCTATAGGACCATTCTTTACAGGTTGGTACTTGTCATGGATGACATGCCCAGAATAAATGGAGTTGGGAAGTAGACTTCTTGATGGATAACGTACTGTGATTTAACACCTTTACGTTTTCTAGCATCAATTATAAATGAACAAAGTATATTTTGCTCCATTATAAGCGGAAAATGGGTAGGTGGTTGGGTTCGGTAACGAGTCAAAACTATGGTCGAGGATTGCGATTTATTTATCTATTTCTTATATTGTAATTTTCAATTTTACTTTATTTACTACTTCTCAAAAAATATACTTGATTTATCAATGTTTTTTCTTTTTTTTTTTGTTTTTTGATTTATTTATCATTTGCTTTCTATTTGCAGGCCGGGCCTTTAAGAATTTGTGAGAAGAAGATGCTATGTGATGTTAATTATAAAGTTCTTTTTTTGTGTAGATCTGAGGTTTTTCCTTTCAAAAGGTTATAGGTATATTCATATTTTTATACAGAAGGTTAGAAAGAAAAATATATTAAAAGATAAGTAATTTTTATAACACAAATTAGTCATATACAACAAAAAGTGATTGTTTTGATTATTATATCCTTGAATTTGTGGATAAGAATAAAAGATAGTGGGCTAGTAAGGGCATTAGAGTCATGATTGTTATGTATGACTAATTTATGTTGTATATAAATCATGTCTCAAGAATGAACAAGTTGGGGCAATTTAATTGAAACTTAATAGATGTGATGGTGAATTTGTATGTGTTTATAATCTATATATATATTAAAAGAAAACCATTTATTGAAAAGTTACCTAAAATAAATTTCAATTAACCAATAGAAATCCTTCATTTTATCAATTTTGACCAAATTTGCAATTTTGACTACCCCTTTTAGTAATATCCATCTTTGTATTGAAAATGGGTTTTATAACCCGTATAAGAAAACACGCGGGTCTTTAAACCCGGCTCTTTTGATTTTCGTTTGCTGCTTTACCCATCCCCGTATCCCTTTTCTCTTCGTCGACAAGCTTCCAAGAAACCCTAAATTCCTTTCGGCGATTTCATACGCTACCTTCGTTTTTCACCGAATCGGTAAGTTGTGTTACAAAAATTGGTTACATTCATCATCTCCTTCCTCAATCTGTTATTTTTTTCTTGATTTCGTTTCGTTTTCTTTCACGTTAACAGTGAAATCAAGATTGGCATAAGAGGTACTGTTTTTGGTGTTTTTCTTCACATCGATTCGGCAGGTAAAGTTAAATATTCAATAAAATTCATCATCGTCTTCGTTGTGATGTTCTTTTTATGTTTATTTCGTTCCTTTTCTATTTTTCTTGATAGCGAATGAGTAAGTTATGATAAAATATTTCCCCAATCTGTTATTTATTTTTTGATTTTGCTTTGTTTTGTTTCACATTAACAGGGTATACAACTTTCGCATAATATATTGTTTTTGGTGTTTTCCTTCACAACGATTCCACAGGTAAAATCAAATATTAAATTAAATTCAGCATCTTATTGTTCGTGATGTGATTTATAGAGCCGTCGTTGTATTTTAGGTCATGGTTTGCTTTGTTAGTTTTCACGAATCCTTTTTTTTAATCTGTTTGTTTTCTTTGCGACTAATGTGAATGAAGTCTGTTTGTTTAATATACATGCATGTAAAGACTCTATTTTTTGGTTATTTGCCATTATGTATATCAATGTGTTGTATATTAGTGTTCCATTTGAAATATTTATATTGATCAATAATAGTTTGGTTATTATTTGTGGTGATTAGAATAGATTATGCCTATCAAGTGTTTGATGAAATGTCCTAACGATTTTATCATGCATCTCTCTTTTGATTGTAAATAACACAAAAAGTTACTTAATTTGTCATTTTATCATGTCTTTTGTAAATCGTTGTTCTAATGTGATTGAGTAAGATTAGTTTGGACTTAACTAAATGTGAGTGTAGTTCCAGTTTGATCATGTACTGTTCAAGTGAATGTTGGTGTTAACTTAATGCTAATATCAAGTACTGTTCATTTCTTTTTTGTGTAAGTTTATTTCTTTTTTGCTTTCACATTACAATACTGTTTTCATAACCTATCTGTCATATATACACGAACATACCTTATTTGCATCTCTATTTTGATTGTAAATAACACAAAAAGTTACTTAATTTATCATTCTAATATGGGGCTATCTTTTCTTTATCTTCAATTCTTTTGTAAATCGTTCTTCTAATGTGATTAAATAAGATTAGTTTATACTTAACTAAAGGTGAGTGTAGTTCCAGTTTGATCATGTACTGTTCAAGTGAATGTTGGTGTTAACTTAATGCTATTATCAAGTAATGTTCTTTCATTTTTGTGTATTTTTATTTGTGTTTTGCTTTCACATTACAATACTGTTTTCATAACTTATCTGTCATATATACACGAACATACCTTATTTGCAGAAATGTAATTAACTTTCATCGGGCAGGGTTTTATACCATTATTTGCTTATGTAAATATTATATATATGAAAAAATTGTCACATGTGTTCTGTGTTTGAAATAAATGAACAAGTATATTGGCATAATGACTATTCTGGTGAATTTGTGTTGTGTTTTTTAGGTTTTAAATATATTGTCATAACAACTATATTGCCATCTGTTCATTTCAATCTGTGGTTATCTTTTGTTATCTGTAGTTGTTTATGTCTTAAACTGTTTTAAACTTGCATAATGCTATTGCGTTTCTTAGATACTTGTGCTAAATACATCTCCCTTTTAATGCAGCTATATGGATTTTGTGATCAAAATCAAGGAAATACCTGTGACATATCTGGTAAAGATTCATTTAAAACACTGTTTTCATATGATATGGATTGTAACACTTATTTAAATTAATTTATTTTTATTCACTCTATTGTAGGAGCTTCCATCAATTGTGAAACATGATTTTGCGCCAAACATCCCAACTGGGATAGTTGTTCATGTCAATGCAGACAGGTACTTGCTTGACATACTGGCTGACGTCCATAAAGATGTCCTTAGTATTGGTGGGGAAAAGTTGACAGAGTTGATTCAGAAGAAGAATGTCATGCCTCGGAATTTTTTGCATTTTACGATAATTCATAATGGTCCTATATTTCATTACTTCTATGACGATTCTGGTGTTTGCTTGACTAATCTTTATCCAAAAACTCGCCGAGGTGATCGTATACGATATGGTCTGACTGTTCAAGATCCAACAGCTGGTTTTGTTGTAAGTTATATATATATATATAGATTTATATGTTTATATATATAGTTAAACTAACATAAAAATTATGTTTATTGGTCTGATTTTGGATTATTTCTTTCGTGTTTATAGCGTCCATTTACCAAATGGTTGATTTATTATCTAACCCTAGATTTTACGTTATTTAATTATTTTATATGTACCAGTTCATTCAGACGGTTTGGTTCCATCAATTCATTCAGAGTTTGAAAAAAAAAGTTGTCATTTGGGCCGCTAACGCTAGGTTTGATGCTGATTTGTTAGTTCATGATGACTTGCCATGTGGTTTTGTCGGTAAAAGTCTGGTCAAATTGTTCCGTAGGTTTGGAGTTAAAAAGGACAGTTTTATTGTATTTGAGAATTATTCTGGGTTGTTTGAGTTTAAGTTGAAAATGTTTGATTTGTATGGATGTGAGTATACAACTGACAGCGGTGTTTTCCTTCCACATGCTGATGTCAAATTCTACAAGGATATTGGTAAGTTGTTTTTATATATTTACATTGAACCATATAATAAAACACTTAGGGAATAGTATATTTAATTAATCTTACCATTTATAATTTCTAAATTTTAGTTCCCTGCCATTTTGGTCCATTGTCACATCAAGAGTTTTATAAGCTTGGTAATATGTTCTAATTTGTATTAATTTTTATAATTCAAACAGATTATGTAAATTTCATTCGTCTTTTTAGTAATATATGTACTAAATCTTATTATGTAGCACGCAATGTTGCTTCTACTAGCAACTCTGTTCACCCGAGATATCAGTATGTCCAGTTCTTTAGGAAGCGGATGGTGGATATTCTTTCACAGATTAAATTTTTTATTATTATTTTATTTAAGAAATTATGTACTAACATTTTCATTTAAAAAATCTCAGGCGTGCACGGGTCCATAAATCTAGTTTATACATTGTTTTCCTTGTTGGCATGTCTTGATGAGATTACAATTACATGATAATTATTATCCTTGAGTACCTTGTAGATCGAGTTGCTAACTGAGCTTTATAGCTCATTCCTATTATTGTTTATATCTTTTCAGGAGTTAGCACACACGAAGCTCCCTTTGGATAAGATCAAGAGTTGTGTAACATTCGAGAAAACTGTTTTATAAATGTTAGAGCCAATTGTAGCCTATTTTATTAAAATATCATTTGAGAAATGTTTAATGTATAATAAAAAAAATTGTGTTGCACGATTTTAAAAAAATCCGGGCGTTACAGTGCACAAAGTTTTTAGCCAAGTATAAACCGTTAATGCACATGGTACAATTTGATAATGCATAAAGTTGTATATGACTACTTTTGTTGTGTAAGAGGACCATATCCCTTTTGAAAGCTTCAAAGTACAATTATATGGGGGCTTATCTTATATCATAGGAAGATATAAATTTATATCATTTTAGGTAAGAATATGAGTTTTTTAAAACTCAAAATAGTGTCATACTATTTAAATGGATAGGTGTCAATATTAGAAGGCATGAGCTAGCACCTCCAAATGATCAAATACAACTTCAAGCTCTAGGATCACCCAATGACCTCGACTAAAGTGCATCTACTTTTTAGGACTAAAAGGTATTGAGAAAAGTGTTAAAAAGTCGGACCTTTCATTCTACCCAAAAAGGTTGTATGTATAGATCTGATATGTACTATCTATGGCTGTGGAAAGGAAAACTATGGCCGTAGAAAGGGTGTGATGGCAAGTTGGTCTAACAAGATTCTCTATCGGTGCAAGTGGGGTAACTTGTGGGCGGTGGATGCTTTACGGCCATAGAAAGGACATATACGACCGTAGAAGAGTGTTCACCCTAAGCTGAACTTGGTTCAGGACCAACCTTTTTTGAATCTGAACGTGTGGTCCTGAAGTGGTAACTGAACCTGAACTAACTTCAGCTCCCGAAACTTTAATTGTCGTGTAATCCGATCTGAAGCTGAATCTTTTGGTTTCCGAGCTCCTAAACTTCGAACATCTGAACTTCTGAATTCTGGAATCTGAGCTTTTGTCTTCAATCCCTTCTACGGCCGTAGAAGGGAAAACTATTAGAAGGGCAATGGGTGTATAAATTACAAGTACCTGATTTTGATGTTTCAATCTCTAAAATTCGCACGAGTTTTGGAATTTGGCCTTTTCTTCTGAATTTTATCGGTTTAGCTTTATTTCTTGTTCTTATGCCACTATATACCTGCATGGTGGAATATAAACGATTAAAAATCAAAATATAACATTTCCACCAAAGGAACCAATCCAAATGTGTGGGAATCTATAAGATAAACATGTATAATTTAAGAGATATCAAATTCTAATGGAGATTTTCTCTTATCCGCATAGCTCTTCTATCAACTCTAGGCGGCTTGTAGTCTCTCACGAATCTGCTGAAGTTTCTCTATAGTCCTTTGAACCACTTCCATACTACCACGCCTCTATCGACCAACTTTTTCTTAACAGACGAGAGTCTGGCATTTCTGACCATACAACATTTATATATTTATTTTTATATCACTGAATTACCAGATGTATCACCATATCAAATTTTAATATCATGCCACCTTTTATTATTTGTTTAGTCTAAGAAGACCATGACAAACAACCAATCTGTTAACAACCTAAAATCACAATCCTAAACCTAAAAGAATTAAAAAAAGTTTGTTTCCGAGTTTTTTTAAGGAGAGAAGAGAAAGTTTTTAGAAGGAAAATTTCATTAACTTTCCCTTTTAAACTTTTCTCTCAAAAGTGAGAAGATTTGGATGGAAAGGAAATGAAAAGTTTTATGATTTTTCATTAGTGACTAAATTACCCCTAACGACAACTAATATTTTAGAAAGTAAATGTATTATTGTAATATAACTCGTTTTTTTCCTTTCTTTCCAACTCGGGAACACAAAATTAAAACAATTCCCTTTCTTTTCTTTTCTTTCAAATTTGAGAACGCGAAAAACTAAAGCTATTATCATTTATCTTCTTTTCTTTTCTCTCCTTAATTTACTTTTCTATTCTTTTCTTTCGTATTTAAAACTCGGAAACACAACGTTAATCCCTAAACTTGTTACAACTCATTGTTTTAGCCGCTTGACATGCTATAATGGGTTACTAAACTTTTGAAAAAACAACCTAGGTGGTGTTTGATTTTGACTTAATTAACTTAATGAGGAAAAAACTTATTTTAGTAAGTTATAATAGTATTGTTTGTTTTTTTACTTAATTCATAAAGATGACTTAACATGATAAGTTATGAGTATGATACTTTCCACATTAAGTTAATGATTTTATTATTTTTCTTATTCAGACGGTTCATTTAACATATATAAAACAAACAACAATACTATTTATCCCATACAGACCTCATTTATTCAAATAAACACTTTATCTAGACTGCACTTAATAATAAGAAAAACAAACTCACTCTTAGTCCCTCAACTTATCAAATAAATATTTTAATCCTTAAACTTTAACGTGTTAATAATTTAATCCTTATACTTTCTTTTACCAAAACTTTGGTACATAACATAAATTTTGTTTTAATCAATTAACCTTGCAGATTTTTAGAACAAAAAATTGGTTTTAAAGAATTAACAAACACATGAATCCAAAAACGATGCAAAAATTAACAAGCACAATTAAGAATCGACTTTTGTCACAAAAAACATTTTAATTAATTTAAATCAAATTTATTGTATGATTCTAGCGATTTCTTTAACAAATTAATTTTAATTATACAATTGGTAAAAATTAAAATTTAATTTTAACTTTTCTTAGTCAAAATTAGACTCTATTTTGATTTTAATTTGAATGAGTTTTTTTAAAGATAACTAGCTTAATACCCCGTATATAAACACAGTAGATGATTAAAGTAAATTTTAAATGTTTATGATGTTAAAGAATAGAGAGTACTGACGTATATAGTAAAACAATTGTAATTCATACATAAGGATATAATATCTCTTAAAATAGGAGTAAATCTATTATAACTCAGAAATTCATATATAATATCATCGTCTGATTTTTTGTAGAACCTCTTTATAATCAAATTTGATTTTTTTAATTTACTCTGACTGGTATGCGTGTTTACATAAATAACCACGAAAATAGATAAATGTATCTACTAAATGATTTAAATAAATATTTTACTACTATATATTTTTGTATTAACAAACTAAATCACCTAAAAGAATGACATTTGAGGAAATAACTCATTTGTAACCCATTAAAGAAATAAAGGAGGATGATTGATGGAAAATCTTAAAATAGTATGATGACATCATAAACCTTTTCTTTTAATGTATATTAAAGAAAAGATTTTTCATTTATGTCATTCTTAAACATTAAAATATTGTATTTGTTCATCCTAAATTACAATATTATATTTACGATTTTACCCTTTATAACATTTTGAAAATATTATATTTAACCTTTAGTTTTATCATTTTAAAATATTTTCTAGACATTTTAATTATAACCGGTTGATGTTATTGTCCCTAATTATTATAATAGTGATCGATGAATTGTAAATGAAATACAATCACGTCTATTCGTATCATAATACCACATTTTTGCTATCACATCTACCCTCTCATTTGTGTCAATGCTTCCACCGTTAGTCTGGATGTTGATGCTCTATATCGTCATTTTTTGAATTCTTATTTATTTTGCGTTTTACAATTCTTTAATATTTTTTTATTAATATTTAATATTTATCATTTTTTAAACCAACCATCGTTTAATCTAATTTATATTAAAGAATTAACAAGCACAAGAATGAACATTGCATATCGATATACAAGCATGAGTAAATCGATTTTAAAGAAAAAGAATTGCAGATGATGCAAACCTGCTTCAAGAAAAGGTTAATGAATGCAAACTATTGAAGATGGAACCGTCCTTCGAATGGTGAAGATCGATGCTTCCAAAAAATGACTCGTGCGATGAAGATCGATTCTTTCATCGGTGAAGATCCATCGTGTGACTTGAGGGCCGTAGAGAATGTTTGATTTAAAAAAAACAGGTTCGTTCGTCATTGTTTAAAACAGAGGAAAAAAATATATTTTAATCTCTGTTTTAAAATACGAAAACAAACGGTCTATTGGCTAATATCTGCACACGCCAGCGGGCATTAGAGGAAAACATATATAAATTGAAAAAATAAATAAATAATAAACACCTCCTTAGTGAATTCTTCGATACCATGGACCAAAGGGGGTAGTGAATGGGAGCCTTGAACCTAACATGATGACTTGATTCCTTGCTTCTTCACGGCGTGATTGCTGTTCATGGTTCAATGTGAAAGGCCAACGTGATCTCCCTGTGTGGGGAGAGTCACAATGGTTAAACGTTGTTTTTTTATTTTTACCAGTGATATGATACAAGTCCAATTTGACGAGTGAGTGATTATCAGTGTGATGAAAAAAATAACAGATGAACGGTGTGTAGCGCTCTCTCTCTACACTTGTAAAATTGAAGGTTTTTTTTACTTGAAAATGAAGTAATTTAGATATGAGTAACCAACTTTGTTTACCTTACATGTACTTACGTTGATAATACATTTGTCCTTATAAAATACTTTTAACCATTGAAAGGGTAGAGAAGATTCAAGCGATTTGACGAAAAGAGAAGCCGAAAAAAAAATCTAAGAAAAATAGAAAACTACATAACTTGTTTGATTGATAAGTATTTATAAAAAAAATCTAAGAAATTTTACTTTTCTTAATTACAACTAAACGTGTTTGGTCCTAAAACATGTCTCGAATTGGACCAATACATCGATTTTAACCGATCAAAACCGGACCGAACTAAACTGATCCGATCCTAAACCGGTTCGGTCCCAAAACCCGGTCTAAACGATCTCGTAAGGAAAATTATAAGCAAATGTGAGATATAAGAGTAGTTGACGGATGAATTAACTCTTAAGTGGAGCAACTTTTGATTTCGGCGACTGTTTGAGGCTTGAGATCTGCAACTCGGTGACTGTTTGGGTATTGCAGGGAAGCTTGGTGTCGTAGGGCTTCATCCGGAAAAGCAACTTACATCGAACTTACCTATATTATTGTAAAAAGAACAAACAACAAAAAACCGAACTAGAATTTAAAACATCGGATGGAAAATGTTCAAACCGAACCAGAAAATATCCGAAGAAAGACCGTCAGACAGACCGGACTTGAGGCGAGATCTGTTCAAAAACCGGACCGGACCTAACTGAAACCCGAAATTTATAAAAAAAGACCGAGGATAGGACCCGGTCCGGTTTGGTTTGGTTAGTCAGTTTTTCAGTTTATTGGTTGTTTATACACTATACCAAACAAAACCGGACCGGACCAAAAATGAACGGACCATATCGAAACCCAACATCTATAAAAAACAAAGACCGATGACCGACCAGGCCCAGTCCGGTTTTGTTCCATTTGTCGGTTTTTTCAGTCTATCAAGCCACATGTTCACCCTTAGACCGGACTAGTCTAGACATGAACCGGACCGAAAACAGACCACACAAGACTGCCTGAGACCGAACCGGAAAAAAACTAAACCGCTTGAGATTGGACCAAAAAAAGACCGGACCACCACAGGACCAGTCCAATCCCAGACCAGACAGAGTTTTGCACACCTCTACTTTCAACACCCCATACTTCGAATTGGTTCACCATTTAGTTTGAAGCCAAAAGCAGGCCCACATTAGAAAAACAACTTTTTTAGAAACAATTATGTCATTTTCTAATGATTGGTTTTGTTTAATCTCAAACACAATATGTTCAACTGTTAACGCCACCACACCCCTAACTAGCCATATTATTTACTAAAAAAAAACTAAGTTGATTGAATGATTGTGCTTTTGTGCATCATCATATTGGATCATTTACCTTCATTTATTATACTTGTTTAATTAATATTTAGACCATTGATTAGCTATCAATTAGATCAATTAACAAGGTTACACGTCACTCTTACAAGAAGACAAATCACTTTCACTTATCAAAAGACTATAGCTACTAGTAACTTATGAATTAAGATTGGTTTATTTTATAAATATGTATTTAACTTTGAGAGTTGATGATCCGTATACAATAGTTTTAGTCATACATAGTAAGATACATACAGTTAATTCTTATTGTATAAGTCGTTAATGCATAAAGTTGTTGCCTATGATCTCCCTTCGACTTTAGATCTTTTGATATTTTATATATTTAACTTTTAAAACTTACCATTTAATATAATTAATTTGAAACGTTGATACATACAATAACAAAATTTGTGAAGTTAGTTCCATTTATTTTGAGGGATCAATACATTAAAAAATAAGTTTCAAGAATTCAAATAATTAAAAAAGAAACTTCGAAACTGGATACATTCAATAGTACAATGTAAAGTTGATACATTTTCATAGACTAAACCCAATTAAGATCCTCTAAATTTAATATAGAAGTGAGTCTTTATGGATGGACTCGATTTTGACTTAAAACAAGGGTCTCAGTCTTACATTTGTAAGAGAACACGACCAGACGGTTTGACCAATCCTGAAAGAATCTTGATCAATCTATATCTTATAACTAGAATCCGCCACCATCTTTGTGATCGTGGATAAAACCACCGGCTCGAGTACATTTTCATAACTTCATAATTCTAAGGATCCATCGGGTATCAAACTAACTTCGACCCTTCGTTGACCACACAAACATCAAAATGAACAGGATGCATGCACTGATGCACGTTCTAAACAAATGGACCACTTGATCGTGGCTCATACAAAGACGGGCCCGGTTAACTGTAGCTATCATATGATATTATAGCACATAATAACATCATTATTTACAATGAAGAACCATATTTACAGTTTTACACCATCAATATCTGCAACAAATTACACATCTTGTATCCAAATCCTGGAATCACCACCATCACCGATTGTGATAAGAAGTTATCGAGTTCGAAAAACACACGATTCCCATGAACCACATATCCCAGGATCCAAACCAAAAGTTCAGTATTTGAACTCTCCATAGCATTCAAGGTGCATCATGATGATGAAGTGAAGATTTCTTGTTTCTTTTTTCTGATCTTTTGAACCTTCTTTTTTTCTTTTTATTATTTGTTGCTACGCACTTCACACGAACAATAGACTTAAGCAAGAAAACACCAATATCACCAATGTGACTCACAAATCAGAAGTTCTGAAGAGAAGCAAGCCACTGCTCCAAGTACTTGTTGCCCTCTGCATATCATACAAGATGCAAAGAATTAGAAGGTTTGCATACAATCTACAAAAGGATAGTATAACTCTCAAGAAGTCAGTCAATCAAACTCTTTTGGTAAATTGAAACATTCTCACTCCTTCAACTATGCAAACAGTAAACTTTACAAGTGGTTTAGTGGAATTATATCAAATGCAATTTCTACAATCTGGTCCGGAAAAGCAATGATTACCTTCTTTATTCTTCGTGTGCTTTTCTCTTTTGGAAAAGATAATAAAATAGATCATATGTTCTAATAATAAGATTCCACAATGGCCACATCAAGACAAAGCAATTATTACATAAAAAAATTTGAAAATTAATAATTATGAAATTTGAAGAAAGAACAAGCCTTACCCACAGGAAAATCATTTGGGAAATTAGTGACGACATTCAAGTACTGATTACTGGGCTGTTGTTCCATCTCAAAAGACTTGCAATCATTTTTGTAACAAGGGACCAACACTGCAAAACTGTTGTCTGCAACATCATCAGCATCCTCATAATCACTCTGGTAAAAATCAGGGGCATGAGGCTCCATCCACCCAATGGACCAGTCTGAATCATAGGAGGATTCTTCAGATGCTGATAAACACACACCATCTGATGGTACCAACACTACATCATACTCTTTATCCACTACTCTCCTTCTTTCTTCTCTACTCTGCCATTTCTTCTTCACCTTTTTTGATGATAACTTGGCTTCTTTCTTCTTTGAAGAAGACAATTTCATTGAATCAGAAGTCGACTGTGAAGAGATTACGGGTTCTTTTCCCTTCCCGTTAATCCAATACCACCAAGAAAACTGGGTCAGTGAAACTGACATTTTATCAAACAGATGGTGGGCAAAAGAATTTAAAGGTTTGAATACACGATGAGAATGATCAAATCAAGTAAAAATATCAAAATCTGATGATCAAAAGGGGAAATTTCACAATAATTGAGTTATAATTATACCCATAGTAAAAAAGATCCAAAATTTTAATTTCCCCTAAAAAACACACAAGGACAAAAAAGAAAAAAAAACTAAATTTGATCAATTATGACATGATTTCAATAACCGAACCACAGTCAATGATTAACAATCACCCAAATCAGGAAAACTAAATGACAAGTTGGTTCATTTAATTCCATAACAATCAATTACTGAACTTAGGGTTACAATAAATAATCAAAATTTCTCAGTCTCAAGTGATTGAACACATAAAAGAATTATGGGTAATACTGGGTATCACCAGGGGACCCCGATTACTTCACCGACGACTGAGATATCGGCCGGGATAAAACGACTAATCGCTACCAATAAGGGGCAATATTAAAGCCAGAAATAAGAGGCGATTATCACCGAAAAATCAGAAAGAAGCTTCCATGGGTAACAATAGAAAACGGTAAGGAAGAAGGGTTGAGTGCTAGAAACCAAAAAATAACGTCTCAAGCATCGCCATGTTTAAAAGCGCAAGGAAGGAAGGAAGGAAGAAATGGAGGAATTATTATTAACCAGTAGGTTTGGTTGTGTGGTGGGCTTTGTGGGAGAGAGGATAGATAAAAGGCAGAAAGCAGTTTAGCGTCAAAGAGTAAACAAGGTTGCCGAAAGTACAATCGCCCCAAAGGAATGAATCTCGTCTCCTTCAATGTTCTCGACTGTCGTTCAATTTACATTAGGCAATAGTCATCTGATTTGAGATGATGGATATGGACAGAGTTAAACGGATGAATATTAGATATGGAGTAGATATATATGTTTAGTGAAGCGGATATGGATGACAATTATCCATATATGAATAAATCCATTAACCTGAAATTAAATTTTTTTAAATTAATTTTTTATGTAAATTAAGTATATAAATCTATATATTTACTATATTTTTAACATTTACATATAAATATAATATTGAAGATATATACATATATATTCACAATTATAATATTATATAATTACAATGTATGTTTTTCGATTTGACTTAGTTATATTTTGATTTGTATCTTTTTTTAATAAAAAACTATGTATTTATGTCAATAAAAATCTATGTAAATGTATGAAACCTCATTTGAGAAAAAGAGTTATTTCGATATTCAATGGATATCCATTTACCCATGTAATCCGACGGATATGGATATTGATGGATGAAATAATTTTAAGTGGATATGAATATGGATATGGATGATGAAAGTAAATGGATGTGGATATGAAATAATCCGATCCATTGTCATTCCTAGTCATATCTCTCAAACTCAGTGACCTGGCCGGAATTCATTGCTGGTGATGATGTGAAGTCTGATCAGCCTCTTGTCGGCCGTCGTTACGGTGGTGGCTGTGTTGTTTCTGTAATCGCTAAATCATGCAATGACGGCTAACAAAAGGCTAATCAGGTCACACCATCACCACCTGGAAAAAATTTCGGTCTGCTCACCAAGGTTTAATGATGATCCAATGGTGGAAACTTTGGCTAGAGCCAAAACCGTGATTAAAAATTCAAATCTTTACTTATTTAACATGTAACCATAAAGTAAGTTACATATTTAGGTAATAAAAAGTAAATTACCTAATTTAACTATTTTAGAAAATTAGTATGTTTTCCTGTGATCTTAACCCTATAAACAAAAGACTAACTTTTTTATCCTAACATTTTATTTAGTCAAAAATAAATCCCAACAATTCATTTTGGCTGAAATAAAAACACGATTTCGACTTTAAATGTTGAAAATTAAAAATCAATTTAAGTAACATTAAACTATTTCTCTAACTCAAATTTTCTTATTCACTACATTAATTTAAGAATTAATCTATTAAATCTTGGAGAAATCATCCGTAATGTTAACATCACCTAATTTAAGTAATGTTACACTCACAAACCACTTTAATAAAGGGTAGTTTAGTCTTAATTAAAGTGATTTGTGAGTGTAACATCACCTAAGTACGGATCATTTTCCCGTAAATAAATCTTAGGCTACATCAATAATAAAATATTATACATATTAAAATTCTTTGTTCTTATCTATATTTATTATATAATACAAATTTTATGGTAAGTAATTTGACATCCTTACTAAAGTTATCATCATTTACTTTTCTATTTTAATTGAAATTAATATAAAATTCTTTTAGTTTTTAAGAAAGTCTCTTAGGTTATTCTTCCGTTTATAAAAAATAGTCGTATATTTAACTAAGCGGATATAAAATAATTTTTCACGTAATTAACTATGGATACCTTTATGTTTACACGAAGATTTAAACTAGTTTATACATTATATAAGTTGTTATTGGTAAAACGAGTTTGGGTAACCCCTGCTCACAGTTCATTCTTTAAATTGTTCTAGTAGGTATCTTTAAATTTGTTGACTTTCAATTTAAAACCAATTAGTTAAGAGTGGAGGAATACATGACTCTTATTAAGCGCATTATAAAGTCATCAGCGTCCAATGTAGGACAACACTCAACATGCCCCTCATGTTTGACGTTCTTTGCGACTAAAACATAGATACTTATAGGTTACGTGGAGTGTGTGACCGTTTGGTCAAACAAGTATGAACCTGGCTCTGATACCATGTTAGTTTGTGGGGTTCCAACTTAAAACCAATTGGTTATGAATGAATTAAATCAAAACCATTTTCAAGCACATTGCAAAGCTACCCTTGTCGTCCGAGGTGAGACAATATTCGAACACATATGTGATATCTATTTTCAAATCCATATCCCATTACATTGTTTGCACTTCTAGTCATGCACATCTCGTATACATATTCATTTAAAGAATAGTTCATGGCTTTCGATTAACTTGTTTTCATGCTTATGAGCTAATTTGATTTAGAAAAACTTTTAATTTTTTTTATCGTCTATATGCTAATCAACTTAAGTTTATAACTTCTTAAAATCATAACATGTTATAAATAAAAAATTAAACCAAACAATTTATGATATAATGCTCTTTTTAAAATTTAAAAAGTTAAACAAAAACACTCCTAATTAAGTATTTACCATAACTAAGTTTCTTTAGTTGAATTTTATCACTTTCTTATTATTATTTTTGCAACCATACTTAATATGTTTATAGTATAATTTTTTTATAAAAAAAGGAAAACCTATTAACCATTTAAAACTCAATCATGTCATAATGTTGGTTGTTAATTTTTAAAAGAAAATTTAGCGAATATTAATATATCTATATAAAAATATCCGTAATGTTAACATCATTTAACTTAGATGATGTTACACTCACAAACCATTTAAATGAATAAATACAGAAATGATTAAATTACCCTTATTAAAATGATTTGTAAATATAATATCACCTAAGTCAGATGATTTTAACATTACGGATCATTTCCATATATCTATGTAATCAATGATTTTACAAAGCCCATATATAAGCGAAGTAATGAGTGGTTGTAAATGAGACTTCCAATAACGAATATATCACATCACTCATTATTATGTAAATGCATGAAAGATGATCTCGTGAAAGATTTTATCATGCTGCAATCCAACAATTTGATAGAGACTTTAGATATCAAATTATGTGACTGTGATTTATGAAAATTCTTGCACCGTTGGAAAGTTTATTCCGAGTGTAATATAAAACGAAGTTGATTCGTACACTATAAATTTTTTTATACAAAGTATTTAATAACACATGCTACAAGTATATAATACATAAATTGTTATGTATGAACAAATTTTATTGTGTAAGAATCATTATCCAATACAAAAGTACAACATGGGTGATACTATTTGGAACTCTCTCTATCTTTTACATTCTAGACATATTACATCATTAAATAAAGCTTTTAATACATGTCACACACTAACATATATCACATCACATGAGGTCAAATTAGACACAGAAAAGTCGAAATAGACACACCCATAAAAAAACCATTCCAATTATTCATATTTGAGTTTAGCTTATCCACTTGAACTTAATTTATGAACTTACGTATGCCATAAAGTTCAATTAGTAAGCTTATACATCTAAAAAATCAACTTATAATTCAAAAAAAAAAAAAAAACTAATCCAAACATCGTAGTTCTTCAAATAGAAATTTAGGGGGCGTTTGGTTCATAGGAATTAAAAGGAATTGAGTGAAATTGGTATTGACAAATCCTAAATCATATGAGGTGTTTGTTTAATGAAATCAATAGAATGAAATTTGACCATTCTAAATTTCCAATTAATTTCATAAATCAAGGAATTGAAAATTCCTTTTCCTTCCCCAAATGGATGGAATTCAACAAATTTCAAAGAAATCCTAAAACGTAATTGTTGTTTCCTACCATATCACCCATCATACAGCTGCAAATTCAAGATTGGATCAGTCCATAGTCATCATCTTCATCTTCTTCATCTTCTCCAATTTGTAAGTTCATATTCCAAGTTCTTCCTTGTGTTCTTCTTCTTGACTTTGGGTTTTTGAAAGGGAACTCATTAAGTTTTATTCTAGCAGCAAAGTAAGGCTCAAAATCAGTTCATCATCATCATCTTCATCCATTTGTAAGTTCAAGTCCATCCCTCTTGTTCTTGATAATGAAGCTTTAGGTTTAAGTGGGTAATTTTGATTTAACAATCATGAACTGAAATTAGTGATCCAAATCAGTTCCTATATCATTTCTAAGTGCTCAAGAATCAATTTCATGGATTAAAGTTATGCTCTTGATTGTGTTTTGAATTTTGACTCAAATGAGTCATAATTGGTCAAAAACGGGTCAAATTGAAATTGACCTTCAAGAACTGAATTTTATTGTTCTAATTGTTCCTACAACTCATAAGGATTGATTAAAACTCAATTGTTGGATTAGAAGTGGTGGT
>JAUEJL010137347.1:0-10955 GCA_032274825.1 Drosophyllum lusitanicum | reverse complement strand
TTAGTATATAATATATTTGATGAAGAGTATATGCGAGGGTAAGATTAAACATGGTTTGATGTGCTGTGCGTCGGGTTTACCATTGATGGGTAGTGTATATCCATCACCCACTATGGATACACTTTTTCACTCGTATCCACACCCGTGCGTGAAATTTCAAGAGAGAATTAGTGGACTCCACATGTCATATTGTAGTAAGTAGGAGGATGAAGTAGAAGTAAAGTGTGAGAATCTATCATTTCTCTTTCCCCTTTGTCGTTCATATTAATTTATAATACTATATAAACCATTTAACATTATCTCCCCTCCTTAATTTTAAGAGTTCTTAAAATTCAATCAAGATAAAATCTTAACAATTTATTATATCTAATTTAATCTCATCAACTCAATCTTTAAACCATTTCACTCTCTCTCATAATTTACTTTAACTTTTTATTCATTTAAAATATACTCTCACACACTAACACATTTTATCACACAAACATAACTATTCACCAACATCAGCATAATTTTTAAAATATTATTAACTTCTATCTCTTCTTATTTCATAAATATAAATATTTTTTTATTTTAACGCCCTTTCAAATTAATTTTTAAAATTAATAAAAACAGTTGATGTAAATAAAAGAAAATTTAAAAAAACGGACATGTTATTGTAGAAAGTTTTTTTCGTGACATTGAATCGCCTGAATAACATATCATTACATTCTTGAAAGCGACATGTAAAACATAAATTATTTGCAGTCGCAACATTGTGTGAGTACGATACTATTATTTTATTTAAAAATAAGATCCATAATTTTCAAGCAGCATATATATTTTTTATATACAAATAGTGTATAGTGTATTTTTCTTTTAAAGGATTTTCCTGTATATTTTAACTTCCATGTTTTTCACTTGATACAGAGTTAAAAAAATCTCAAGATTTTAAACGTACATGTCCTAATAAAGTTTAGGGGTTTTTATATAAATCAAACGAACTATTGGGGCCTCTTTTTAATCTAAGTAAAATGGGAAGGCGTTAATGCGATCTACCCTACGAAAAAGAAATCCACTTCCCAACCGACATGTTGCCCAAGTTTTTTAGTTACAACCTGGACCTCATTGTTACAAACAGCGACAGTCAGGGACTAGAAACACAATAAGTTCATAATATAAGGGGTCTACAAGTACATAAAAATTATAAACTATAACCACCGCGTGGCAATAGTACTCTGTGAAACTCTCAGATCTATCCCCACTCTCCCCCATTTATTCTGTTTATAGGCAACCAAATTTCCACTCACTATCCTCAATTCCAACAGTCCGATTGCAAATTTCCTAGCTTAGATCCGTTTACGGACGCCAGTAAGTTCAAATCCTCTGTTTTCATTTGTTAAGTTCTTAGATCTGCTTTAAAACTGCAACTTTTGGGTTTTGAATTTCATTAATTCGGTGATGTGTGCTTGTTTTCGTTTATGATGTGGTTAATGCTATAGAATATAGATCAGATCCGTTCGTTTTGATTTTGTGTATAGTTAGATTTTATGATGAAATCGAATTCACTCTGTGGATAATGTGAATTGAATCGTGCGTTTTAATAAAACCTAGCGTACGCATTGTATTTGCTATAATTGTCTTCAAAATTCCTTGTTTTCAATTAGTGTCGGCAATGTTTCTATAGTGATTTTACTCTGGGAATGTAGTTTGAAGCTGAAACGAAGTACCAAGTGTCGCTTAACTTACGGAAGAGTAGACTAATCATGTTATCAATGTTTGTTCGAATTTATGGTTCACTGTGTGGTTAGCATCATCTGATGTGGAACAAGTACAAACATGTAGTGAGTTTGTTGAGTAATTGTGGAGTCTGTGTGGTATTACCTCTAAGCAATATCACATTTATGTGTTTGTGATCGTGATTGTGAGAAATTTGAATATTTTAACTGCAAGTGAGTCAATGTAATTTAGTTTCTTCTTATTAGATCTGGCTGTTATGATTCTCGTGAGTGACATGTATGATCAATATGTTTGACAACTTAAGACAAATCTGACTAGATCTCAGTTTTGACAGCTAAGTAAGCAAGGAAACATTGTTATTTTACTCCAAGAAATACGGAAATTGCTGTGATCAACCTTCAATATGATGGTCATCAACCTGTTTATGATTATTTTCATGGGTTTCTGGTTTTTTCAGTGAACTTCAGTCATGAATTGGGAGAATGTTTTCTCTTGATTTGTTTTTTGCTTTACCAGAAAGGTAAAATGGTTTCATGGTAATCTAATTGGAAGGAGTATGTTGTATGGGTTCATGTCCTTCTTGTCATGAAGATTGACCTGTGTGTTCGGTTTCCCTCTAAGCATTAGTAATTTTTCCTTTTAGCGACCTCTCATCAGTGGCCATTTTCATAAGTGATGTTCTTTGGTTGGTAGCTGTATTATCGAGTTTGGTCTCTGCTCCTTTTATGTTTCTATATCAATGTTCTCGTCTTTGTATTACTTATAGAACCAGAATTGTGCTGGATTCAAATAATTTTTGATCTTTTAAAACTTGGCTTAGTGAAAGATCAAAGGGCTTTAACGGTATCAAGTTGTATCTAGTGTTCCTCGGCACTTGGGAGGGATTCAAATCCCGCTTGGGACAAAGGTGTAGAATTTATAGGGTGTGTGAGTTTGATTCTCAGAAAAATGTGGTTTAGTGAGCCCAAGATACAGCGATAATGTATCATAAGTTTTGTTTTATAGTTTTAAATTTTCCGTTACATATAAACTTCATCAGATTTTATTGATTAGTCCTAGAATGCCTGGAGTACACTGCAAATGACGCTGATTGGTTTTCCTTTTGCATCACAGGTTGGTTGGACAATAAATCTGGTACCTGAATAGTCTATCACCTTTGATTCTAAGGGAGTTGGGGAACCCACAAAGTTGAGCATAGTTTGGATTAAAAATATACCAGATCATTGAACTGGGATCTATCATCCATTGACGAAACTATGAGATCATTCTTGTGATCTCTAAATTGCATTTGAAGTGAAAACCAATTAACATTGTGGGGTATCAAACATAACTTCAATTATGAGAGGAAGAACAGATGGATCACAGAAGAAGCGTTTGCTCACTACTTTCGTTCTTGTGGCAGCTGTCCTACTTTTCCTGTATTTGTATTTGGGTAATCAGAGTCAAGGTGAATCAGCTCTAGAGTATGGTAGCCGCTCTTTACGGAAGCTTGGATCTTCCTACTTAGGCGGGGATGAAGAATCTGATCTTGGCATCAAGCAAGATGATTTTAAGTTTGGTCTGGACGATGAAGATGGTATTGTACCAAAGAGCTTTCCTGTAAGTTATTCACATTAAGTAGGATTTTAGTTTACTCCTCATGCAATCTTCAATGAAGCAAAAACGCTGCTTTGAGAGAATATTAGGCTCCTACCTCTCTTTGTATTTTTTCTGATTTTAATCTCTTATCTTTTTTTCCTGAAGGTTTGTGATGATCGATACTCTGAGTTGATACCATGCCTGGACCGGAACCTTATCTACCAGATGAGATTGAAGTTGGATTTGTCTTTAATGGAGCATTATGAAAGACATTGCCCTCTGCCTGAAAGGCGTTTCAACTGCTTGATTCCTCCCCCAACAGGGTACAAGGTACAGTTACAATCAACCAAATTGGAAATTTGTTAAGAATAGTTTCTTCTAAATCTTATCGATCTTATTAACTTTCCTTCCCTGGTTCATTGGTTGATGCAGGTGCCCATCAAGTGGCCAAAGAGCAGAGATGAAGTATGGAAAGCAAACATACCACATACCCACCTTGCACATGAGAAGTCTGACCAGAACTGGATGGTTGTAAAAGGTGAAAAGATCGTATTTCCAGGTGGAGGAACTCATTTCCACTACGGAGCTGATAAGTACATCAAATCACTTGCAAATGTAAATATTTTCTCACATCTTGATTAAATCTAGTAAAAGTAATTTTTATGTTCTCTGCATCTGATAAACGGTTTAATTGCCAGATGCTCAACTTCCCAAAAGATAATATGAACAATGAGGGAAATTTACGAACCGTTCTTGATGTTGGTTGTGGTGTTGCTAGTTTTGGGGGTTATCTTCTTTCATCTGACATCATGACAATGTCTTTGGCACCTAATGACGTGCATCAAAATCAGATCCAGTTCGCTCTGGAGAGAGGCATTCCTGCATATCTTGGGGTTCTTGGCACAAAAAGACTTCCTTATCCCAGCAGATCTTTTGAACTTGCTCACTGTTCTCGTTGTAGAATTGATTGGCTTCAAAGGGATGGCATCCTTCTCCTTGAGTTAGATAGGTTGCTCAGACCAGGTGGCTACTTTGCTTACTCATCTCCTGAAGCATATGCCCAAGACGAAGAGGATCTTAGGATATGGAAAGAAATGAGCACACTTGTTGAACGCATGTGCTGGAAAATAGCTGCAAAGAGGAACCAAACTGTCATTTGGGTTAAACCTTTAACAAATGATTGTTACATGGGGAGAGCTCCTGGAACTCAACCTCCTCTATGCCGATCAAATGACGATCCAGATGCAGTGTATGGAGTAAACATGGAAGCTTGCATCACACCTTACACTGATCGTAAGTTTCTTATATCATTCCATTTACATTTGATGAAATAACTTGAGTTGTGTGAAATGGGTTCGTGTGATGACCCAAAGTCTTTTTCATTCTTACTAATTTGCTACGTGAGATACATCATTGATAGTACATCTGAGTTGTTAAGTAACAGATTTCATGTCTAACTTCTTAGAGTTAAATAAATTTATTTTCAAGTTTCATAATTGAGATGGAGTTCATTTCCAATTATGTCTCCAAATTTACTCACTTAGCATTATTTGTTAATCTAGAGATCGTATATATCTGAAATGTTAATTAGTGTCATGTCAATTGAGTTTGGAAAATGATTCTTTCTCTTGAAGTTTGAACTTGTGCAAAACACTTAAGTTCTTTTTTCATCAGACGACCATGCAAGCAAAGGAAGCGGATTGGCTCCATGGCCTGCTAGGTTAACTTCTCCACCTCCTCGTCTTGCCGACTTTGGCTATTCAAGTGATATGTTTGAAAAGGACACGGTAAAATCACAGCTTTCTCTCATCTATTTCAATTTATTTGTGGGAGTTGATAAATTTTCAAAATTTTGCATGCTACTTTTGTAGGAGCTGTGGCGTCGAAGGGTTGAGAATTACTGGGATCTGTTGAGCCCAAAAATATCAGCAAATACTATAAGGAATGTGATGGACATGAAGGCAAATTTGGGTTCATTTGGAGCTGCTTTGAGGAGCAAAGATCTTTGGGTGATGAATGTTGTCCCTGAAGATGGACCTAACACATTGAAGATTATTTATGATAGAGGCTTAATTGGTTCAATTCATAACTGGTACGTATTTTTCTTCTTCATTATTTCTGTCTTATAAAGTTTCCAAGGGTGTGCATCAGACCCAAACTAGGATTGACCCTGACTGTTTTGGGTGCCCCAAAATCGAGATAACTAAAATTCTCGTTTGCTGCCAGTTATCCAATAAACCATGAACCGTATTTAATATATGAAGAGCCTTTAAAGTTCTGTATCTGATTTTTTTCTTCAACTTTTGTTGAGTTTTGAAAATACTGTGTTTACTAGTGCGTGATGGTAGAAACTCGTTTTTGAAATATTGTCTTGTAGAAGATCATGGAAAATAGATTAGTTTTGGTTTTTCCGGTTCTAACGCTTTTTAAATCAAACGGAATTATGGGCTAAAATCTGTAATCTAGGAATCTGAGAACTTTAACTGAATGTTTGTTTTTCCTTTGTCCAGATCGTTCTGGTCCACTTTGTTGTTTCAGATCTACTTGCACACACTGGTCACATTTCTGATTTACCTTCAAAACCGATTCATTAGAATGAATATTAGGTAGAACTGTTAATCGCTAAGCTAGAAAAGAGAAAACAAAACCCAAGTAACAGATATTACAACAGCGCAGTGGCAATTTGGACCCACTTATGAATGGGTCAAGCGGGGGCCAAATTCTATGATTTAGGTCATAATAAATGCAGCAAGTATTTTATAAAATCGGAGATGAAAGTGTTTTTGTGATGCTGATTGTTTTGTGCTTTGTATAACGATCGAATCTTTTGGGTGATACTACTCATCTTTCAGGTGTGAAGCATACTCGACCTACCCTCGTACATACGATCTTCTTCATGCTGGCAACGTGTTCTCAGACGTAATTGAAAAGAAAGGTTGCAGCGCCGAAGATCTGTTACTCGAGATGGATCGTATTCTGAGGCCCACTGGATTTGCAATCATTCGGGACAAAAAGCCTGTTATCGAGTTTGTGAAGAAGTATTTACCCGCAATACACTGGGAAACGGTGGCGATGGCGGATTCGTCATCAGAAACAGATGGAGATGATGTTGTGCTGATAGTCCAAAAGAAACTATGGCTCACAAGTGAAAGCTTGAGGGAAACAGACTAAAGTTTTGAACCAAAAAACCACTCTTAAAAACAAGGTACTAAAAGAGGGGAGAAATGGTTCTGTTTTGTAGCATCAAACTGTGACGTTAGTTTCTGGCTATGATTTAGTTGATTTATTTGTTATGCTATACATTTGCATCTACAGACACCTAATTTTCTGTTTTTATTTATATGTGTATTATTATTTTAGTTGGATTTAATTTAAATAATTAATCCAAATATGCATACGTTTCACAAGTGCCTTTTTTAGTTGACTTATGCCAAAAGTATACTACAAGTTTTCATCTTCTTTATGGTTTTGTAACTGCCGATGGTTACGCAAGTTTTGTAAGCTTATTGTTTATTCAGTATTTCAAGTATCCTAACTTTTTTTATATTTTTTAATAGTGAAATGAATAATACTTTCATTCTGTTTTATTATGCATTTTATTTTAATTAATTATGTAGTCAGAGTTATCATGTCATTCATAATAAAATATTTGAGGCATAATTTGTCCCGTATCCTCAAAATTTAAAATTGATCTTTATTTTTAAAGAATATGATTTGTACACAATAATTTTATGTCACGAATAATAAATAGTGGTTGTTTTAAACATCGTACCATTGAATATGTAGATTAGAATAATTGATAGTAGAATTATAGAGGTATAAAAATCATAATTGTTATTTTATGTTGAGTTGTGTTCAATAAAATCCATGTAAAAAACATAGTCTTAAAATTTAATATTCAATCACAGATGATTCAGTATACAATCACATGTGATTTGTAAAAGCATCACATATGAATTACGAAAATGTCACTCCACCTAAATTTTTTAAATGCAATCTGAACCATTGATGTCATTAATCCAAAGGCTAAAATTAGTCATTTAGGACTATAGATTAATATATGTTATATTGAACATTCTTCATGTTATGTTATATATAAATCATCTCCCTTATTTTTAGGAATGATTAGTCCCTTAATCATTACTACGTAGGTTATTTACTGGGTTGCCATTCTTAATCGAAGGATATCAATTGAAAAATACGTTTCATTTTTGAATTAAATTGTAGCCAAAAGTTACCACTATTAAATTGGGAATTTCGATAAATTCTATAAGGAAAGTAAATAAAAAATTAATAAGAGAATCTCATAAAAGAGGAGAGAATATTGTTTTAACTAATTACACTTTCACCCCATTTGGATATTAATAAGAAAATCAAGCTATAATTATTTTTTGATTTAGTTTTTATCAAAACAACATTGTTCCATCCAATCTGCTATAAATACTTTCAAAAGGTGTTAAAAATAGTCTAGACCAAAATCGACGTCAATACTCGCAAACCGTTAATATTTGAAAGATGAACTATTGAACTCCGAAAAAACCAGCCCCGGCACTCCGACTCCTACAATTAGGGGCGAGCATCGAAACCGAAAACAATCTATTAAAAATGACAAAACTGAACCAATAAAACTGAAACCATTTCAAAACTGATGGTTCGGCTTTAAATTTTGAAAAACCCTATGGATTCGGTTTGGTTTCAGTTTTAGCTAGAAACCGCCTGATAAGAAACCGATCAACTAATATTTAATATATTTTATATATTTTAATTTTATAGTTATTAAATATAAGTCAATGAAGCCAATTAAATATTTCAAGGTACAGTTACTAGGATCAATAAATTTCCATTCCCTTTGTCGTTTACCACTTTTCAGATATATTATGACTGTACAATACATTATCCTTTTATATTTTAAATTTTTGGACTGAAAATGGTATTTAATACTAAAATATGTTATTAGACATTGAATTAATGCTGAAAATTAGATCTTGTTGCTGAAATTTTTATATAATGCTAGAAAATCTAATGTTAGTTCAGGAAATTATATATTAATATCGAAAATCAGGTGGGTTGGTTTTAAAACTGAAACCGAACCATTAATTATTATAACTCACTAAAATCAAAACCAAAACCGATAGAAAATGAAACCATTAAGTTTGAAAATTCTAAAACCCAAATTAACATATTGGGTTTGGTTTACCGCCCCATGCACACCCCTCTCTAGAATTACTACTCTAACAACAGTTACTATGACTAAATGTTCACACAAGTAACTATTCCACCATAATAATTTTATAATCACCGCAACCACATTCAGTTTAAATATAATAATGACATTTAATTTTGTGCTATCAGCCAATCAATAAACTGAAAATTGAAAATTTACTTCAAGAACTTACCTTGAAACCACAACACAATGGTATGAGAATTTACTTCGATTGGTTCAACATTGAAAATTATTAAACTGTGAGGGAATACAGTTAGTTTTCAGTTAGAAATATGCAACAAGAGATATTGTAGTACTTAGATACGTCATATAACCAAATCACTCAATTAAAGTCCATTCTTGGAATGCTATATGTCTATATCCAAATTACCATCTTTTCTCACTAGATATGCTGCACAAAAATAAATAAGATATAACATAGTATAGATGAAATAAATAAACTATCAGCAACATTGTTAAGATTTGGTCAATTTTTTTATAAAACTTATAGTTAGGTAGACATCAAATTACACAGAAGAATTATAACAATTAACATGAATGACTATGTACTAAAAGTAGACATTAGACTAAGTGCCATATGAAAAATAAAACAAGATTGTCTGCTAAATATATACAAAAATTCCTTTATATTACTTGGATTCTCATACTCACCTTTGTTAAACCATAAGTTGGATATTTGAAAATAAATAATAACCCAATTACTCAAAAAGCATTCGATATCCAAATGCACTATAGGTTTACCAAATAATGAAAAACACTATGCAAATGGGCTAGAATAGGACTTTTAATTACAATAACATTTTTGAACTCTAGATTTACTAACTTCTCAGATTGTATTGAGCAACTACAATGGAACTTACCATGTTTACCAATATAAACAAAACAACTAGACAACTAGGAACCCTCAATCAACAAGTAGTATCAACATATATCGAAATTTCAGTCCATATTATGGTGAAACTCTTTTCTTAACACTAGGAAGATATTAACATATATTGAAATTCTAGTCCAAATCTTAGTTATGTCGTTTATATACACATGTACTTGCAAATTCATCACACAAATATGTATTGGAACGTACTCATGTAGAGAGACGGGGAGGAGCTCACTTTTTAGGTCAAGCTCGATTATTTTGAACGAAGATCCGACTCCGTTAATAACTTTTTAACGCTTACACAAATGACAAAATGGACAATAAGATGGTTGTTGGAACCAAACCTAAATCCATAACATAAAGATCACAACAAATTTCATTACGTCACAAATAAGAACCCTCGTAACATAAACCAAACCCATAGCATAAACATATCAGCCTCTATATCCATAAATCACACACAAATATATTCGAACATAGGTACACACCTTTGTGGCTTCGTTCAATATTAGGAACCCTTGAAGTCGATTGTGATTGAAGCCTTAAAATGATTTAAAGAGTCAATGGTGAATGGTCGAAATTTGCTAGACTCGAAGTCAATTAGATGTAGTCAACTAAATTACTTAAACTCAATCTAATGTGATGAGTTATACTACATAAATCACATTAAATTTAGTGTAATGCATAAATAACATAATTACATCAATAATTTAGCATAACACCATTCATTGTAGTCGCACAATCACTTGTTCACATAGTATTACCACCAACCACCACAAAAACTTATCACAATCCATCTCTATTTGTAACCGCCGTATAGCACGGGTACCTTACTAGTGTGTAATTAATGGGTTCTGTTTTTATGGTTTTCCCTTTTTGGGAGTTGTCTTGTCTCCTTACTTCCCTTACTAATTAATAATTGATGGCCAAGGAGTGTTATTTTCTTTTCTAGGTTTATAAAAAAGAAAAATAATATATTTTTCTAATGTTTTATTCCTATTTTATCCTCTTACTCATCATAAAATAATATATAAAATCCACTAATTCTCTTTTCTTACATTCTTTATTGATTTTCACACTTGTCTTTATCCTGTGAGTAGGAGAATATATCACCTCTATAACTCTATTATCAAAATTATATGTATTCATTTTAATTAAAATATGGATCTATTCATATTAAAAAAAATACAGTGACATTTAACAAAGACATTAAATGCAAGTCACATTATTTTTTAATTGAAAAAAAATATTTTATTCATTTAATGTTTTAACTCACTATTTAAATTGAAATTTTCTTTCTATTTTTTATAAACTATAACATTTCCATATTTCTTATACCCTAACAATTAGTAAGTAGTAACAACCCATAACATCTCCGTTGTTCAATTCTATTAATGCATGTTTTAACAAATTAAAGTATTTCACATAATTACATGGTTTAAATTTAAATATATATAAGTAATATAATATTTTACTGTTAGAATTCGGGATACCCCAAACAAGCGTTAGAATATGCGGATAACAATAAAGACAAGAAAACACGACACACAGATATAACGTGGT
>JAUEJL010137336.1:0-10956 GCA_032274825.1 Drosophyllum lusitanicum | reverse complement strand
TATATTGACTGGTTCATGTTTAAGAATTCCCATTTATACTATTTTGCAATTCAAGATTAACACTAGTTTTGAAATTCATAGTCATATACTAATCTGTGATCCAAATCCGATTCTTTAACCTTCTGACAACTAGTTAATCACTCTCTCAAGTTTAACTCCATTTTTGACATGATTAAAACACACTAAGATTATATTTTGTTTCTGAGTTTAAAGCATTCATGTCGCACAGCAGGTTTTAGGCCCCCAAATCGTGCTCAACAATTCGTTAATAAGTGAATTCTTTAACAATAATCATTCTTAGATTGGAGGAGGACTTACCTGTCGATTTCCACTTAATCCCCATGAGAAAAACAGCCAAATCAGTCCTTGAGTCCTTGTTCCTCTCGGCAATGTGCAAGCACTCACATTCTTCAAATAAATTTCCAATCCTATAGGTACGTATCATCCATTTAATTATTTCTCCAAGTTAAATTTCGTTTTAGTGAACGAAAGGACTGATTTACAGATGGTTGTTCTGTTCTCGGTTCCATACTCGATACCTACAGCTACCGAGACTTAAACCCCAAACAAATCCCATCGAATGTTAGCTAATGACTCTCGAATTTGTTTGCAGAAGATTATTTTCGAGTTGGAAATCATACCTTGTTCTTGCCTTCACTGCAGTCGATCGATTTGAGAAGCTTCAGTCCCGTTTTGCCCCACACAACACACACACAGAGGTTGCTGATACACGCTGTAAATCCCTCGAACCTTCATCGTCTCCATCGAGCCCCGGAGATTTGGTGTCGACTGGGGTCAAAACCCGTGGAGTACGCCTCCTTTTTCCGTCGACAGTCGCGATGGTCCAAACACACACGCACAAGGTTTTCTCCAGGCAACATGTTGGCTGTAGGAGAGGGAGAGGGAGACTAAAGCCCTAATATCCCTAATAATCCCAAATGTCCTCCTTTAAAATATTCATTGGGCCATCAAACTCTTAAGACCAATTATAAGGCCAATTTATCTTCTAACCACATTAAGCCCATATATAAGTTACCTAGTTCCTTTTTAAACTTAGGCGCTAAATAGATTATGTTATTGTTAATGATAAAGTATACAGGTTACAACAATAAGACTTAAATAATGATATTAATGATAATCAGGAATGGATATTACAGTGTGGCAGTGCAATGGAGTAAGGATCAAGTGTGACGGTAGTGTGCTAAATAGTTGTGATGGAAAAAACTGATATATCATGATAGAGTGATAAGAGTACATCCCTTCTCGTTTCTCTTTTTAACTTCTTTCCCTCCTCTTTCTATCTCTCTTACACATGTAGTGCTTCATAACTGTTTTAACACCACTGAGTGACGGATCTTGAACATTTGTTTTGGTTGGGAGGGAGGGGGCAAAACCATTCTAAAATAAGTTATTTTATAACCATATAAATTATAAGATTTATTAGTGTGTATACATACGTATTATATTTATATATATATTACAATCAAGTATATATATTAAAGAAGAAAATAAAAAATTTGAATGGGTGATGGTCGGTCGGCCGGCATTTGTGAAGGGGAAGGTGAGGTGTTCTCTGGCGGTGGTCGAGGTGAGGGTTGTGGAGTCCGTGAAGAAGAGAGGGTAAGTGTGGCTTGTTGTTGTCGCGAAGGAAAGGAAAAACGGCTAAGGAGTAGTCTGCTGTTGATTCAAAGGCTTAGCCCATTTCGTAATTTATAAATGGGAGTACGGTATGTATGCAAATTGGGATATGCCGATTTGTTCTAGGGTTTGCTAGTTGAATCGCTGAATGTTTTTTGTGTGTGTGTGTTAATGAGATTGTAATATGAGACATTGTATTTGTTAGGGTTTTTTTTCCAGATTTTTTAGAGGAACGATCATGAATACATGTAATTTTTTTATATTTAAAATACAAAGAAGGATATTGACTCTGACTTTTGGGGAGGCCGCGGCTCCCTCCCACCTCTTAAAGGTTCCGCCAATGACCACTCTTCTTCTCTCCGTCGTTCTCTCTCATGTACTCGTTCAACGCGTTAAAATTTGCAATTTACACCATATTTAAACAATTTTATAGTAACTTCTATATACATCTAATTTTATTTTTAATAAATCCAGATAAAAACTTGTTACAATGTAAATTACAAAAGCAGCCTTGTTTGTACATCAACTATTCTCAAACTCCGGCTGTTATTAATTCTGTACATGCCGGTGAATGATCGAATTATGTTATTAAAAAGTCAAAACAGAATAACAATTTTCTTCTAAAATACTTTGATTAAAATACTTTAATCATAATAAAGTGGACAATACAAACCTGAATCCCGTTAGTCACTGCACGTCGCACGGGAAGATACAAGTTTCATCCCCACTTCTTTCCATTTTCATTTTTAATATTACACTTTAGTTTCAATATCACACAGAGATCTTGATTCTTGAAGAACCCTTACTAAACCTCAATACATAAATCTCGATTCTTAATCGACCCAGCTGTATAGATCAAACAGATCCAAACCCACAAAACTTCACAATGTTAAAACCAAAACCCACTTCAAAATTGGTTTATCTCATTATAATTCTTCTGCTTTCATTCAATTTCCTGATTAATTTATCATCAGGTGAAGATTCTGATGACATTGAGGATCTTATAGCATTAGACGAAGAAGAAGACGAACAATCATCACATAAACCATCATCTGAGGCAGAGGTGCTAAGCAAGGCTCAAAGAATCGTTCTTGAACTCAACAATGATAATACCCAAAAAGCAATTGATGATAATGAGTATGCTTTGGTTCTGGGTTATGCACCATGGTGCGTTAGAAGCGCTGAGCTCATGCCTAGGTTTGCAGAGGCTGCCAGTTCTTTGAATGAATTAAAGATTCCAATTTTAATGGCGAAAATTGATGCTGAGAGGTATCCAAAAGTAGCTTCGAATCTTGTTATTAAAGGGTATCCAACTTTGCTGCTGTTTGTCAATGGCAGTTCTCAACCTTATACTGGTGGATTTTCATCGTAAGATTTCTTTTTTTGTTCTGTTTTTTCTTATGATTATAGGGCGTATTTGGATGTGGTTTTGAAAGTGCTTATATGATATTGAATAATGTACAACATTTATGTTTTTAAGGTACAGTCAGTAGATACTGACTTAATATGGGTGTTTGCACTTGTTTTCTGTAAATAATCATGTAGTATTCACCCCAAGTCTTGGTGTTAGGCTAACCTATTTCTCTCATGATAATTCGACTATACATGTAACAAAATGTGCGGTTAGATACTGGTGACCACAAAACTAGTTCTTGGAATATTTTTAATTTGTGGTATTTTATCTGATACACCCTCAAATAACCTTATCGCACCAAACAATCAACACGTTACCTAATGTTATAATAAGTAAAAGTGATTATGATTAGTCTTAACTAGTAGATTTGAGTAGAAATAACTATGATTATGTTTTTCTGATCCTTAGAGTCAAAATAGTCAAAAGTTGAGAAGAGGGTAAGTGCCATAAGTCATTTTCAAAACACACATCCAAGCACCCCCTTTGGTCAGTCATGTCCAATGTGACAAGTATCCAGGAAGCATATCGCATGTAAAAAGCTCGTTAATATTATTGTTGTTTGGGATTGTGAATTAGGGAAGAAATTGTGATATGGGTGAGGAAGAAGACGGGTATGCCCATCATCAGAATCAACTCTCTTGATGAAGCAAACAATTTCCTTAACAAACATACTATGTTTGCAGTTGGTTTATTTGATAAATTCGAGGTACGCATTTCTGTCTTATTGTTTCTTAAAAAATGAGATAATAGTTTATTTGCAAAGAAATTGGTAGGATCCTGAAAGGTAACTATAGAGTATAGATGGTGGTATATTGGAGTAATATTGTAGTTGGATAAGCAAGTTTTGGTGCTTATGGAGGACAACGTGATCTATTTCCTATAAAAAGATCTAACAATTGGACTTTTGGTGCCTAACATTTTTACTTAGTTAACAAATATTTATCTAAATGCTATGGTTTTCATATCAAGAACAGCAAAGGGTGTTTTTTTAATTAGTCCACACGATGGTTTATAGTATGAGAAATCTGAGCTTTAAACACGTTCTTGTGTAATCTTGATTGTGATGTCGATTTTCTAATCACTCATGTATTGCCATTTATTCCTTTTCCATGCCTAAATTTTTCTAGGGACCTGATTATGACGAATTCTTAGAGGCAGCAACTACCGACAACGAGATTCAATTTGTTGAGGCATGCAACCCCCAAATTGCCAAAATTCTATTCCCAGATGTTAAGTCTAGTTACCCTTTTTTTGGTATTGTTAAAAGTGAGCCTGAAAGATACACTTCGTATGGTAAGTTGATGATTTAATAGTGTATAAATGTATAATCTAGAGGTGGCAAAAGATGGTCAGGTTGGGCCTGGTCGGTTGGGTAATGGGTCAAAATTGGGTTCAGTTGAAATGGGTCATTTTTTTATATGAGCCGGGTTGATCCTCAAAACTTTTTTGTCCACTTTTTAAAAAGATTTATAAATAATTTTTGTGGTGTTGGTTTTTTTGAATGCAAGTTATTGTGTTAAATATAGTTAGAAAACAATATTAGTACGTAATAATCTAAACTTTTAAGTTTTGAATAAAAACAATTTTAGATTGTTGTTTGCATTATAAACCGACTTTGGCTGGCTTTTAACCAGTTCAGCCCTTCAACCTGTACCCCTTTTAGCTCAATTTTTTATGTGACTCATGTGACCCATGCCTTTTTCTGATAACGCCCAGCTTTTGAGTTTTACGATATAAGTCAGCGGTCTTTTAGGAAGCAGTCTCTCACTCTCTCTACCCTAGGTAGAGGTATGACTATCTACATCATACCTCCCTCAAACCCGCCCAGGCGGGATTGGGTACTTTATTGTTGTTGTTAACTCATGTTACTTGTTCGAGATAAAACACGATCCAAACCAACCATTTATAAGTAAATGGGTCGAAATTACCTGCTCATGTAAACTCATTCATTTGATATACTTGAATTGCATACAAGTGTCATGATTGATGGAAAATTTTCTTTTCTAATGATGTATGTTTCTTTTAGTTTTCATGTTTAAGTGGACTAGATAACTTAAAAGAAAACCCATATTTGCGTATTCTACCATAGTTTAGCTAACTATCTGGTTAATAACGTTATTTGCTTTGGTTTTTGCAGAAGATGCTTTCGAGAAGGACAAGATTTTGCAGTTTTTGAAGGATAACAAGTTCCCCTTGGTCACTTTTCTGACGGAAGTCAATTCTGTCAAAGTTTACTCCAGTGATAAACTTCAGGTTCCCGTCATTTCAAGCATCAGTTATAAGTTCATGATGTGTCCTTTTTACATTGTTAAATCCTAAAACTCTTGTATTTAGCTGTAATAATATGGGATGCAAGAGATAGTGTTTGGATGTGTGCTTTTGCTGCTTAGATTTGTAGTTATCACATGATGGTGTTTAGTGTTTGGTAGTCTCTAGTTATATAAGGAAGTAATAGATAAATTATATATCTAGTGGACCCTTAAATAATCAATTTCCTGGGGCTAGTATTAAACTGTTTATCTGACCCTGAAATAATAAGATAATCATAAGCAGAAGTATGTTACCCAAACACTACAAACTGCTTATTTGACTTGAAGTCGTAAAAATCAGATTACACGTTTACAACACACATCCAAACACCCCCATTATCCTGTGCTTAAAACACAATTCAATGTTTGATCAAATATTTATCCATGTGGGCGCTAGTTTGGCATTTTCAAGGATACCCAATAATCTCTATATTTGTTCCAGGTTTATGTCTTTGCAGAAGCGGGTAATTTCAAGAAATTACTAGAGCCATTTCAGGATGCTGCCAAGAAGTTCAAATCAAAGGTTGACAACATCAAATTATTAAACTTGACTAATCTTAAACCTCATTTTTATGATCACATATCTCAATTACATTTTGTTGATGCAGATAATGTTTGTATTTGTGGACATCAAAGAAGACAATCTTGCAAAGCCTTTCTTAACTTTATTTGGGCTTGAAGATTCAGAAGACACTCTTGTTAGTTTCTTATATCAAAATGTTCAACACTAGAGGTGGCAAAATGGGCAGGTCCATTGGGTTGGATAACGCTCAAGACGGGTTCATATCAAAACGGGCTATTTTGCTATGGGTCAATCTGGGTTTGATTGAGCTGAAATACCTTTTATTCGAAATTCTGAATTCTTATAGATAATCAGTTGTCAGATATGATTCTAGGAGGTTTTGTACTATTTTTTGACCTTTTCAACCCATTTAACTTGTTTCCTTATGAGCTAATCTTTTTTATTTTACCAGATTAGAGGCAAAAGAAAAACCAAATTCCTTAGTCGAACCTTTTATAAGTAAATGGGTCGCAGTTGCCACCTCTTTCCATAGTCAAATAACAATATTTCTTCTCTAACTTGGTTCAATGATTACTTATGATGTTCTTGTTTGATAGGTAACTGCTTTTGATTACACAACTGGTGCCAAGTATTTATTGGAGTCGGATCCAACAGCGGCAAGAATAGAAGTACCAACTCGATCACTTTGATCATTTAATGTTACTTTTATGCATGTGAATCTGACTACAGGGTTTTTTTAATCTAATTTCTTTCTTTAGGAGTTCAGTTCTGGGCTTCTAAAGGGTATCTGGCCTCCGTTCTACAAGTCCCAAGCAATACCAGATAATGTGAGATTCTTGTATCTTGGTTTTTAGGTGGCCAAACAGGCTGTTCGTATGGCTTGGGTAATGGGTCAAAAGGGATTCGGATCAAATGGGTTTCATTTTAGGTCGGATCAGTATGGCTCGGGTCAAATTGGGTTTACCCATCTGCACCTTTTTTGAATTTCATATATATTTAATATATTAAATAATCATTCAAAAAAATATAAAAATTAATATATTAAATATGGTTGCAGAAACATATATTAGATAGATTATTTGAAAATGATCCTATTTTTTTTCACTAAAGTAATTTAGGAGGGTGTAACTTTTTCTTATTTATTTGACTTGTTCGCAATAAAATACAAGGAGAAAAATATCAAGTTGTATCGAAATAATCAATATTGTTCTACTAAAGTGACTGAAACTTTTCAAGTGCAAAAACCATTCTAGTCTCAACAAATTGTTGTGAAAAATTTTCATAACTCATTAGAGCTGCATTAGAGCATGGATTAAATAGAACAATTATAAAACTTGGTTACTATTTGGATTTTCTTTCAAAGTCGCCCATTACTTTAGGCCAACTTTTTTTTCAAAAGAGTCGCTAAATAGCGACTAAGTTTCATAAATATTTTGTTTAGATTACTTGGTTTTAACCGATTTAAATAAAAGAAAATCGCAAGAATGGAAGAATATTGAAACTTGAGTGGTTTTTGCACTTGAAAAAAAGTGTCGAGTGACTTTAGAATAACAATGTTGAAACTTGGTTACTATTAGGTGCATTTGCCCTAAAACATAACCCATATTGATTCTTAAACAGGCTGAAATCTCTTTTTAGCTTGACGTTTTACTATCTTAATCAACTTTCTCATGTTATAAATAATCACTATCATGATTCTGAAATCGCAGAAAGATAAAGACATTCTAACCATTGTTGGAAAGACGTTCGATGACCTAGTTCTAAGCAGCTCCAAGAACATCATTCTAGAGGTTTGTATCGTTTTTATGTAGTTTTAAGTATCATTTTGCATGTATACAAATTATCAAAACAAAGCACATCTTGTTTATGTTCCCTTCTTTGATTATCATTGTTTAACATCATATTTGATCATATTATAGATACACACACCATGGTGTTTGAACTGTGAAAGTACAAGCAAACAAGTGGAGAAGCTGGCAAAACACTTTAAGGGGTTGGAAACTATGGTTTTTGCGAAGATGGATGCTTCTGTAAATGAGCACCCAAAATTGGAGGTCAGTCTTCTAAAACTTGCTATAAATGGGTCATATGGACTATATTCTATCTTTAACGGGTCTGTTTGGAAGGAAACAGGTCCAATGTTGTCCAAATTTTATTTATATGTATACGACCTCCTAATTGCTTTTTTAAAATAAATTAGCTTAATACTCTTAAGAATATAATTTTTGTATGGGCCAATGTTATAAATTAATAGCCACCCTGTCTCACTGGTCGAATTGAATAATTAATTAATTATACTTTAAATATGTGCTGTTTTGGTAATTACAAGTGTACAATCTTCTGAACCGGTTAAATTATATTGTAATGTTACTAAATAGCAACCTGCTTTGCTTTGCGCACTTGCGCAGCAGTCCGTCTTTGTAATTATACTTTTTTGCGCTCTGATTTGCTAATTGAAGAATAATATTATATTTTATAGTTTACCAAATTGGATCAAAAAAAGTAATATATTTATTATTATAAAAACTATACATGTTCGAAATCACCAATTGAGATTGAGAAAAGGCATTACCAAACGGACCAAAAGTAGGTTGCTATGTAGTTTGATTACAGTACAATTTAACAGTTTGTAATTACCATAGGCTTACATCAAACAAAAGGTATAATTACCAAAACAGATCTTATTGATCTGTGAACATAACTTAACTCGGTCATTTCGCCGCCTATATTTCAGATCTTCAAATCAAAGAACATAAATTCATCAAATGGGCACCAAACATGTTCCTGACTCATTGTTTGTTACTGTTTTTGCAGGTAGAAGACTACCCAACACTTTTGTTCTACCCAGCAAGCAACAAGTCGAACCCAGTGAGTCATTCTTCATGACATGATTTTTGGTCTCAAAACTTGTTTTTTTGGGCTAACTCATTTGCTTGCGTGCTGCTAATTTGTGCAGATCAAGCTGCCTACAAAGTCTAGCTCAAAGGACTTGGCGATACTGATCAACAAACATTTAAGAGAGCAGGCACATGATGAACAGCATTTAACCAAAGATGAGCTTTAGAATTGTTAGGATGATGTTATAGATTGATTGTTAAAGGGTTAAAAAGGTAATTTGCTGAAAACTCAAAACAGGGTTTAGAGGATTACCGATTTAGATGATGGGTCATGGGTCAGCAGGATTATGGACTATTGACCCACACACACGTATTACCAACTATATATTGGTTTTGCATGCAAACCCGAAAAGTTTAATGAACCAGTGTTGTTTGTGTTTGTGTCTGTGTCTGTGTAAGCGAAGAATCAAATGGTTAAAAAGGTGAATTTCAAGATTAAGGTTACACCTCCTTTCTGGATGGGAAAATTAGATTATGATCTCCATGCACCCTTATGCGTTGATATCAAAAGTGTCAAACTTTTTGGTCCGTGTTGATTTTTGAGCTTAAACTGGTTAATAATTTTATTGGAAGAGTTTTGTAACATGTGTCTTGTTTCGTGCTAAGTACGGGTGTGAGAAGTTTTTATAAGTAGTGGTAACTTCATGACCTAACTTTTACGGTTAGTTGCATGAATCATTTCTCTCTCTCTCTCTCTCTCTCTATATATATATATATATATAAATACACAAGGGTTATATTTTAGTATTTCACAATTATCAAATAAATATTTTGATTAAAAATAGCTCTATAGGCGCCATGTTTGGCCAAAAATAGCTTCTCAAGTCACCTAACTAAATATTTCCCATCCTCGATTAAGAAAAAACACTTGATCATTTGATCTTTCTTCTGTATGTATGCTTTGCTGCTTATCCACTCGATTTTTTGTAGTTGCATCTCGATCAGCTTCTCATTTGCTTTCTTTCTTCATTGAGCAAAAACAATTGATCTCTTTGATTCCAAATCATGTATACAAACTGCCGTTTGCCAGATTGATTTCTTTTTCGTAATAGGCATTCCTAAGCCATTCCTTAATCCCCCATCTGCTCCATAAAACAAAAATGATACAAGGAGAAAAAGTATAAAGAAATACTACAAAGGATCGATCTCACCAAAGTCAATCTCCCACCAAATAAGATCGATTTTGACCTCGAATTTGCTAGCTTGATTTGAGATTTCTCGATCGCCAATGCCCAATTGTTTTTATTCTCACATGTTTGATCCCGCTAGTAGACCAAGATTCCACGTTGGAATTTCACCCAAAGAATACACTAATCCTTGATCCGGTCTACATATTTTCTAAAGTAGTGGCAAAACGTGATATGCTATCTTAAAATGAATCGACTTTTCTCAAACTATCTTTAGTTTTTTTTTACCAAATCCTCGACATTGGCTAGAGAAGTTGAAAACTCGAAAGGGAAGGAAAAGGGAGGGGGGGGGGGGAGTTCCAAAATATTGAATTTTGTTTGTAGGAGGATTGGAGAGTGATTTGACTATATTTTGATTGAGAGAGAAAAAGACTTTCGTAACTAAGAATCTATCTCATTTTCTATTCAATATGATTGATATCCTCCATCCCTTTCTTATGTAACATCAAATCAGGTCTTTCTTTCACGACCCGGACATCGTTAAAGCCTTCAAATAATCACCACTTTATGTTTTTATTAACAGACACTTTTTAAAATATTATTCATCTTCCTGTCTTCGATCTTGTTGATCGGATAATCCTTTTTCCCCTTTTCCTTTTAAACAATGAAATATAAAAAATATCAACAATATAGGGTGAGGATCCAATAGGAACGCTAGAAACACTGCATCTACTCTATAAAATCACTGCATCCAACTTTAAATCATTACATCTTATTTAAAAAACATGAAATTCTCTTAAAACTAGTCCATCATGCGAGAATTAATCGGTGGATTCTCATTTAAGAACCAATACATCTTGTCTAATAACCACTGCATTTAGCATAAAATAACTACATCTTGTTTAAAAACACTGCATCTCATCTTTACACACAAATAATAATAATAATAATAATAATAATAAATATATAAATATATAAAAGTACACATTTGTTGACTTTTTGTTGGTTCGCAATTTGCGTTGTTCGCATTAGATCCTATTTCCAAATA
>JAUEJL010137325.1:0-10956 GCA_032274825.1 Drosophyllum lusitanicum | reverse complement strand
TGATTATTGCGATATGAAACAACATAATCAAATCCAAACACTATTATTCAGTAGCACGTTCTCTTACAGCTGATTATTTGATTATGAATATTAAAGACGCATAATCTATTTTCAAATCGCAATCCCAAACACCCCTTACTAGAACTCATTTATGATCATCAAATTAAAAAATCAACTATATCTAGTCCAAAACTTCCGGGAAGGTCTACACATAAAAGTACAGATATAGTTTGAATTACCACAAACAACAATGGCAAATTAAATTACCTTGAATTTAGCTTGTAATTTGGTTTACTAAAAAGCCAAGAACAAAAAAGAAACCGGTTTTAACTTTTGCAAGATACCTAGCCTCTCCCATAACCCTAGAAAACTACAAATCATCAAATCGAAGTAGTTTTCTGTTTAATCAAATGCTTGGTTTATCCGCTAATCCTTTATATATACACAATAGACCTTCCCTCATTTCAAAGCCCTATTGGTTAGTTTTTATAAGATCGCATGACATGTAAAAAATGTGAAGGTGTAACTAACTTACCGAATACAGTGATCATAGACATCGGCGTACAAATGATTCTGCAGGTTGATTCTAACGACGACACAATGACGAGTACAATCTAAAGTTTGAGTTGTTGCACACAACGAGAAGGCAAATGTTTGAATAATCGGAATCATGGATAATCGATACTTAGAATCAGAATCAGAAGAAGGTAAAAGATCGATTAGTCGATTGGATTTTTGTCCAGGTCCTAATTTGTCTATGTATTTTGCCATCGGGGAATCCAAAAGTCACGAACTCGATACTCACGTTGCCGCCCAGCCGCCTCCTGTCTAGCCATCGGTGTTATTTTTTTATATAAATGAGCCTACTAGCCTAGTAATATACACTTTGGACTAAAAATATGATGCCCAGAACCTTTTGCTACCCTGAGCTTTCGCTCAAGCCATCCAATACTTAGGTCAACTCTAATGCTTTTAGACTGTGGGTTTGATAAATGCCACATTAAAGAAACGCTCAAAGTGAAAGGTGGCTAATACCTTCTCGATACTATTGAACCTGAAATCCACTCTCAATCATTTTTTTTTCAAACTAGATATCGGATGAAAATGGTATCACAATCTCAAACCCCAGGAGAGCGCGTGAAACTAGTCACGGTAGTTTTTGTTGGATTGGTGAATGTTGACCCATGTGTTTTTGTATTCGGTGTGTGTTAACAGATTTGCACCTCGCAAATCAGTTTCTTAGTTAGAACATGCATTGTATTTGGTTGTTTTTTTGGTTAATGGTATTGGTAGTCTTTCCAAAAAAAAAAAAAAACAATAATTAGGAATTTTAGAAAATAAGTTACCAAAAATATACACATTGAATAAGTTTAAGATAAAAAAAATCGCCTTTCTTTTTCTTTCTTTTGACTACACTAGAATTTATATTCAATCAACACCTGCTCACTTGTTCCCTTTACACTTTACCTTCTCATTCATTTGGTTTTCCCTCCAAAAACATATGAAAGACACTTATACCTCGTGCAACAAACCTTGTACACAACATATATTGTATAGTATGATGTCTTGTAAACAACCTTTCCCTTCCCTACACATAACAATTATGACAATTATACCCCTACCAACCCACTATCTATCATATATATGTTTCTAAATATCTCTATATTTTTGATTTTTTTTTTAACTTTCTTATATAATTTTTACGACATCCGGCTGTTAAAACCAATTAAACAAGTAAAAAGATTGGTTCGATGACAGGTCAAGTCTTCAAAACCGTAAATAACAGAACACCACAAAACCTTTTATAGAACAGGAAGAGAACTCTTCAACAAAACTATTACTAGTATACCCCTATCCCTTCTTTACACTAAATGTACAAACACCTGAACCACATCACACATCTTCAATGAAAAATATTGAAGAGTAATAATACGCAACCCATAATAGCACCAATGACACCCCGTTTGCTAAGCCAAAATCATACCCCAAAAACCTATCTACACACAAAAAAAAAAAAAAATCCAATCATCAAATAATCAAGTCTATATGATTATTATCATACAACACGGCTACTAACCATGTCATTTTTGGTTTTTGGACAAACCAAATAAAGACACGCAGATAGTAGCCGAATTCTTTCTTGTCAATCGAGGACGAGAAACTTTCGATTGTTTTGGAGCATTTGGGGCTGTGATATCTTCAAAATTGCCCAACGGGAACTCTTCCAAGTTTAATGAACACCTAAAAGCTGGGATCTTTTTCGGTGTACAATATTCGAAATGCCATTTCTTTGCAATCATAGCCTGCATTTTGTATATCAAAATTAGTAACATTTTTGTGATATTAATTACAGATAAACTATTGTTTTTTGCAAGATAAACTACTTACAGCTTCTCGTATCTGTTTTGAAACATGAAAAGCCCTCTTCAAATCATCATGATCCACTCCACACAAAATTTTAATCTGTTCATCAAATCAGGGGTCAAAAAAGTAAGCAATTTTGATCTGTTCATCAAATCAGGGGTCAAAAAAGTAAGCAATTTTGATCTGTTCATCAAACCAGGGGTCAAAAAAGTATGCAATTTTTCACGCACAAACACTGTAAATGTGTGTAAAAGCGACCAATTTTGCTTCTCAAACCGCCTTCTTAGTTGCATAATTGATTTTTTATTCATCAAAAAGATTATCAATTTGTTACCAGAAATACATATAAAATGATCCAAAAACTATAAAAAGGGATTGAAATTTGTAACTTACCAAGATTTCTTGAGGGAGAGCTTCAAGCAAAGATTTTTCACAGCCAAAACCAGATTTACTTTCCAAAAACTGCTTCTTTTTTGGTGTGGCATCATCAATTGAATCAATGTCCATATGGTTCAAAATCAAAATCCTCTTCCTACCAAATGAACCTGTACGCTTCACCAGCCCTAACCCTAAATTCTCCACCAATGCCATTTTGGTCCTGATGTTACCATCATATAAAATTAAATTAAACAAAAACCCAGATTAAATATGCCAACAAGAACAAGAACCCAGATGGGAATTGAACCAAAAAGATCAAACTAAGTACCTTTTTTGAAGTTGAATACGGGCCCTAATTTCTTGGTAACTGTAAAGTGAGATTGATATAACGGTTGTTGTTGAGAAGGAAACAAGAGCAGATCTTGTAAATAGAAGCTGTGGAATGAGGTGTGTGTTCAACTCTTAATTTGGAAATTGGTTTATATAGTGAGAGAGATAGAGACAGAAGCAGGTGGGTTTGTATTTATTTTTTTTTAATTTTTAAAACTTTAAAACAGGGTCGACTTGAATTCAACTTACTTTTTATTTAGTGGAAAGGACCGGAAGTTTCTGATATTTCCATTTTTTACTTTTTTTTTGTTTTAACTTACAATACCAATAAAAGTTTTAGTTCACAGTTATAACTTGAGTTATATACAAACATATTTTAAGGGTTTATCTATTACTAATACCAGTCAATAAATTAGAGTATGTAAAAGTAAAAAAAAACCAGTGACGACCATGATTAAATAGGAACTAAAAGTTTTGGTATAAATGAATGGGTTGTAGAATAATAGTTTGATATTATTTGATTTTACTTATGACTGTGAAATGAAACTTTTATCCTCGTAACTCCAACTTAAATAATATGAGATATGATATATTCTTCTACTATTTCCTCCTACTTAAATAATACATATAAATGTTGATGTTCAATTGAAACAAAAAGAAGACAGTTTTGGATTAGATAATAGTGGACACGAACCAAACATGAGAAATGTTTTTTTGTTATGGTTTTTTTTTTGTTTGGTTATGGTTAAACTTAAGAACCGAATAAAATATAGTGCTTCTAGTTACGGTATGAATTTGTTTTTAGATTTTGACCGAAATTTTTGTGCATGACACAAGACTAATTTAACCATGTTATACGTCAAATCTAAAAACCTATTTTTGTTAAATCAAATTGAGCCATTCTAGGATGCCACTCGTGTTATGATTATCAAATAACTATCGAGTGACTCTAATAATTTATTTTACTTTATTTTTCAGTACTATTAATAATTTTAAATTCCATTGCAACATTAGGAGTTTGATGAAATAATTTATGCTTATAAGCAACCAAATATCTATTAAAAATAATGACAAAACCTTCCATAATGAGAACACATGTTATAATTTGAGAGCATTTGAGCGAACAGTTAAAAGCGATAATTTTTCACTTATAAAATTGATTCATCCACAAATATCAACTTAAATGAAATATTTATTTTAATTTATAATATGGAATACACATGAAAATTAAAATTATAAAACACTTATTATTCACAAATTTAGAAGGCGTATGGTTCATGAAAATGAGATTTGGAATATTAAACATGCGAGTAAATGATAGAATTGGCTTAATTTGACGTTTTAGTAATTTATGGTTTGTTTTATAAAGATTAAAAAAAGTAATACGTGAACAACCAATTAAATTCATTATGACACATTCAAATAAGAAATTGTAATAAATCGATAACAAACAACGTAAGTTTAAGTTGAGCAAGGGAAAAGGTGATGGGCAGGTACGTAGAATGAACGAACGAGTTTCTTATCTTCTTGCATTGCCAACGGAGAACGACTGATGGGCCGGCCGGGAAGAAACATGCAGTACATGTTGATGAATGGGAAAGGATCAAAGGAGAAGCGCAACTTGTCAAACTCGGACAATGAAAAACGTGTGTTTCTTACGATTAATAGGGCCTGTTTGTTTCGTGGGATTTCGTATAATTTGAATTTTAATTCCCTTGAAATTCTATGTTTGGTAGAAAATAAGAAGTGATATGGATTTAAAATTCGATACATGTGGGATTTCAAAATCCTTGAGGTAGGTGTGCTATTTCTAAATCCATGTGGGATTTCAAGATCAGGGTCTATCTAACCAACAATCCACTGTTGCCTTCACCACATCAACCGACACTTCACTCTCGCCTCCGTAGATGCCCAATCGGCCACTGCCATAACCGTTTCACTTCACCGTCTTCGCGTTCGCTTTCGTCTCCCTTCGACCACCGCCATAACCTTCCCCATCTCCACCGACGCCCTTCCCGATCTCCGCCTCCACCGCCGTCACCCTTCCCAACCTCTACCGCCATCACCCTTCCACGCCTCCGCCATCGTCGCCCTTTCCCGCCTCCACCATCGTCCTTCCCCGTCTTCGTTGTCACCTTTCCTCTTCTCCGTCGTTGCCCTTTTTCATCTCCGCCTCCACCAATGTCGCCGTTCACCGTCTCCACCGTCGCCTTTCTTCGTCTCCACCTCCGCTACCTTTCACAGTCCCCGTCTATGCCGCCATCGATGTCCCCCTTCACCATCTTCGCCGCCGCCGCCCTTCACCATCTCCGTCTCCGCCACCATCGACGTCGCCGCCCTTCACCGTCTTCGTCTCCCTCTCCGTTGCCATCGACATCGCCGGTCACCATCTCTGCCGTTGCCGCCGCCCTTCATCATCTCCACGTCCTTCGCCGCTTTTCATCGTCTCCGCTTCTACCTCCACCGCCATCACCTTTCCCCTTCTCCGTCATCACCTTTCACCGTCTCCATCATCGCCCTTCACCGTCTCCACTGCTGTCTCCATTCCCTGTCTTCGCCTTTATCTCCTTTCACCGTCTCCGCCTTCCCCATCTCCGAGCTAGTCAAGTTGTGAAGGTGAGTTAACTCCTTTACCATCTTTGCCCTAGAAATCCCATTGTCTTTTACATGAACCAAACAAGGGATGTGATTGGATTTGGAATCCCATAGGATTTGATATCCTTGGGATTTCAAGTCCATGAACCAAACACCCTCTTAAGGTATAGTAACGGGATTGTAAAGAATTATGAAGCTAGTATTAAGATAGTTTTTATAATTTCAAAACTATAAGCCTCGTTCGTGTCATGAAATTTTGAAGAGATTATAGAAAATAAAATCTCTCGTGATCCTCCTGATACAATCTCTTTAAAGTATATTGTAGAATCTCTAAGCTTCAGCCCAACCCAAACTTCAATTAGTTTCGTCGAACACACCCTTAGGGTATGTTCGGCACGTGGATTATGCGAGCTTGAGATTTTTGTTTTCATAATTTTAGGCTCTCTAACCTCGTTCAAGTGTCAAAATCTAAAAAGAATTATTGAAAATACAATCTCCTATAACCCTCTAAAAATAATCCTTTTCAAGCGGCTTATAAATTTGAGACTATGATAAATAAAAATAACTATGTTACCCTAACCTGTTAACCTTAATAAACCTAAAATATAGTTATTTGCATAAAATCACATTTTTCAGCACCAAGAACACCTCCTAAGATTTTAATTCAAAATTCTCTTTAAGAATCTTTTGAAATCCCCATCAATCAAATAACACCTTATACTTTCTCTTATATTAAAAAATCTAAAGTAATTATTAAAATTAGTTATCAAAATGATTGTAAAATGGACAAGTTATCCTACAACGACGCCTATATGGCTGGCTATATCCATGATATCAACATATATATGCATAATGCATGAAATGTATTATAGTATGTCAAATTAGTTTTAGTAAAAAAAGTAACCATCGAGTATTATAAGTATACATAATATATAACATTTTTAATCGTGTATCGGAAACATAAGAGTAAAAAAAAAGAATTTGTAAATAACACATTTTGTTTTTACATAATAAGTATAAACATCACATAGCCACATAGTACACTTTGATAAAACATAAAATGTTATGTACGAATAATTTTGAAGAGTTTAGTAATCAACACAAATTTATCATATGTAACATTGATGATTTTTATATACTCAAAAACCGACTATCTATTATTCTTATCTTAATATTTAAAAATTTAATGGTCTAAATAAATACTTTTTATTTTATATTAAAAAATATTATAATATACAATCGCCTCCTACGTAACATTGACGTGAAGTATAAAATTAGCCGTTAAAGGGTCGGCGACAAGTCACACGTGTGGAGATTTGTGGCAAGATTAATTCAACGTGGTCGTCACGTTGTTACACATCGGCTAACGTGTTTTATTTGGATGACCAATATTTATTTTGCAAGTTTTACTTGATACACCATGATAGGTGACGTGTTTAACAATTAATAACTTGTTGAAACATGATAAACTTAAAAACATTATATATTTCCTAAACATTATATTAAGGTGATGCGCGTCCTCATTCTACAATAACACATCATTAATTTTAATTTATTAGTAAAATAATCCACTTATCAGTTATTTAATAATTATTATAAATCTATTTTTGAAATTATCCATATCATATTTACATAAAAGCTTTCACCAACTTTTTAGAAATAACCCTTTAAAGTCTATTGGACGATCCTACAAGACTTTGTGGGAAGTCGTCACTCCGTGTCACACCACAACGTTTTTAAACTTTTACCACTCAATCATAGTATAATCACCCACCATTATGCTAAATTTTAGAACCCATGTAAACAATAAAAAGTTAAAATAAAAAAGGAGATAAAGAAAGCACATCACGTAGTTGTCTTAGCATGTTCCTCTCCACGCCTATCACACAGTAGTGGTGTGGCCGCCTGACCATGCTGTGGTGGTGGCCACTCACACCCAAAACTAAGGGCATCCTTAGATTCTAACTACTATGAAAAAGTGGTGTTAAAACTAATACAAACAAACAAGAATTATTATGTTTTCATAAATATAAGATTGTTATCTAAAATTAAAAAAAAAATTGGAACAGTCAAAATAACAATGAGTGTCTGATGAGAGGAGATGCATTAAATATTAATAGAAATCGATGATGATGATGATGATACCCAAACAAACATTAAGATTAGGTTCAAATAGAAATTGTTGACCAACATAGATGATGATGATGACGTTCTAATTTGGTAATATGTTGTTGAACTCACATAATTCGATTAACTTGAAAAGTTTGTCCACGTCCTCACCCTTTAACCTAACTCTCTAGTTTATGGCCTAAAAACACGGGAAAACATTACTTTTTGATCAAAAAACATTGGAATGATATTAACTCCTATTTATTTATTATCTATGTCACCTCATTCGACTTTTAAAATTGAATTATCGAATAGTGAGAAGAAGATGGTTAGACGCCAATTGAAAGAGTGGAATTTTTTTAAGGAATTATTCTCTAAAGTCTTATGCTTCGATATTCAAGAACACTGACTGTGCCCAGAAATAGAAAGCTTCTCCTTGCCTGAAACAACTATCTTCTCTTCGAGAACGGTTAAGAATCCTGGTTAATCCTCGAGGCATTCTTAAGGTTTTTTTTGTTAATGACGGTAGTTAATGATTCGATTTGCCTTTATTCAATTAAAATGTGCAATTTTTTGGCCGCAACGAATGTGGTTTTAGCGTGACCACTTTGTTTATAATTGTGATTTAAAAGTTGAAATTACAGTAAAGTTTTATAGTGATTGGTTGGTTATGTATAACTTCTAAGAATTTTTATTTCATGGGAACTAAATTCCCTACTCAAATTTATGGGATTTGATCTTAATGTGTTTGGTAGACATTCTCATGATCGTGAATTCTAGTCTCATTGTAAACAAAATTGTATAGTTTAAAATAGGGATGACAATTCTCGACATGACACGCTAATAAACGGGTTTGAGTTGAGCATAAACGGGTTCAGGTCGTTTTCGGGTTGACCCGTCAACCTGTATAAATAAACAGGCCGTGTTCCGGTCATATTTTTGATATTTTTTATTTTTCTATTTATCCTTATTTCATCTTAATGTATTTTTCTAAACCTGTATAAATAAACCGTATATATTTTTGATATTTTTTATTTTTCTATTTATCCTTATTTCATGTTTCCTATTTGCCTATTGAGCTTTTATCTTATTTCTTAGTCATCGCAAACCTAATAAAAAGACAAATCCATTGCCTCTCTTTTGTTCCTTCGCCGCTTTGAAACTACTAAAAGTAGACATCATCACTTGTAGCTTAATTGTTCTTAAAATTATCAAGTTTTTGTATTTGGATTAAACTATGTAGGTAGGGTTGAACTTTATTTCGTATTTTACATTTGAATTATGTATTTTGACAAACAAGGGACAAAATTAGTAAAACTAGACCCACTGACTCGCCAACCCATTAATTATACGGGTTCATGTCACACACCTTGACACGAATAATTATACGGGTCATGTTCGTGTCACGACCCGCGAACCCGCGACCCACCAACCCGAACACAACACGATTGCCACCCATAGTTTAAAAGTAGGTTTATACGGGTTCATGTCACACACCTTGACACTAATAATTATACGGGTCATGACACGAACACGACCCGCCAACCCGAACACAACACGATTGCCATCCCTAGTTTAAAAGTAGGTTTAGAGTGTACGTGTATTTTGCTATAAAAAAATGTATTTGGTTGACGTGGGGGGAATTCGCAAATCCCCATTCCGTAAAAAGGATGAGTAATGATCTAAGAACAAATACCTATGAAATGATAATTATGCAAAGTAAAAAGTGGAAAGATACAAGATTTGTATCAATTGAAGTTAAGTATTAACAAATCAAGACAACTTGATTTCTTTCTTCTGAAAAAGTAATGGATGGTTTAATAAAAATGATCTGATGATAGGCAGCTTAAATGATGACAAAAAAGAGAAGTAACAAGCTACAAGGTTTGATAAAAAATTGAAGTTCTGAAAATTAGACGAGGATAAAAAATATAAGCAAAAGTAACTTTTTAAAAATCAAATTTCAGTAAATTAGACAAGGATAATGAAATGATAAACAAAAGCTGACCTTTTAAAAATTCAAGTAAAAGTTTTAAACAGTAAATATTGATATAGGCAGCTAATGAGATGAAAACAAATGTATGTAGAAAAGTTTATAAAAAACTTGATGTAGCATATGGAAGTGTTGATATAGCATATACTTACGCAGTGTGAAACGAATCTATTTCTTCGACCTCCGAATCTAAGTGAAGTTTAGTCCCGTAGCATATACAAGCTCTAGCGAGCTTCAAGGCTTCCTCTACTATCGTTTTTGATAACTCGGAACTCAATTGCTTCTCTAGAACGTTTGCAGTGCCTCCGATCCCAGCTGCTCTTATAAGACATGCACCCTACAATTCCTATCACAGATTCCCATCTATATCAACATTAGTGTGATACTATCATTATTCTTATCTACATCCTCAATAAGATACATTAGATTTGGTTGAACAAAAACTAACCAGATGAACTAATTACAGCTTTTTAACTCCAACTGAAAACTGCATCTTTGAACTTCACCACCGTTTGCAACTTCTATATTGTTTAGGGCTTTTAACAACCAATTGCTGAGGCAGAAAATTTTCAAAGTTCAGCATTATGAAAACACATACAACCTCAGAAATACAAAAAAGCTTGAGAAAATCGTCCAACCGGTGCATACCCAAGTTCAAACTTGGGTTTTGGGCTCCAATAGGACTTCATTTCCCACTTCTCAACCCCATTTAGCCCTTCGACTGTATAGACCTAACAATCCATAGCAACTTAGAAGCAGAACAAACTTAGGACTCTATCTTACCAATCTATATATTTCAGCATTATCAAAAAAATCAAATTGATAACGAAAGAAGATCAAAGGAACACTTACATTTTTAATCTACCCGGCAATTGCATCATAATACTCAAGGCGTTATCTTCATCATCAGCAGAAGGCACCAAAACTACATGCTCAATGCAAGTAACAACTTGCTTATTTACCATATTTCAAACCTACACCATCGATTGACATAAGCCTAAGCTAAAAATTAACTAAGTGTATGTATGAATCTGCTACAATACCCTTAACAAATTTTAAAGTGCCTTGAAACTAATGAATTGAATACCTGGAACTAGGGGTGAGCATGAATACCGAAAATACCGAACCGTACCGGCACCGTACCGGAACCGGTACCGAGTTAGAGCCTTCGGTCCGGTACTCGGTAC